>JAQIWP010001147.1:0-16978 GCA_034695525.1 Euzetes globulus
CGGAAAGATCCCAAGTCGTGAACACCTACTATAAATCGATAAAATAGTTGATATAGTTAAAAATCAAGACTCTACTCATTACTAATTAGTGACTCACTAGTAAGCCATTACACTTTTTCATTCATTTGACCAGTGATGTTCATTTATATTTAAGAGGTGAACCTGGAGGGGTGTTTAAACTCGATAATGCTTTGCTGCTGAACACTTTTCGTTCAATTTCTAAGAACCGTCATATCAGGAGTCACCGATGGGGCCAACGTTTTTGGCCCTCACCTAGCCGGCGAACCGAGCTTGCAAATATTTTGGAAAATTTAGGAAATTTTGGTAATGGCGGCTAAAATTAAGACATTTTTCAAATGACCACCGGAAAATTCGTCATTTTGTTCTTTATTTTTAAGTATTTAGACTACAAACTTTCAAAATAGCCTAATTAATCTAATTTAAGCTTAAAATCGCCGGAAATACGCTTATTTTAGAAGAAAATGTCCGCTAATATCCGGTTCCGGTCGATCTTGTCTTCCGAAAAATGGCCCCCTAGAGGGAAAATTTTGAGATTTAACCCCCCCCCCCTAGCCTAAGTTTATTTGGCGCCCCTTAAAGCCTTCTAAAGCCCCCTAAAGCCACCTAAAGCCTTCCAACTCGGTGACCCCTGAGTGATATGAATAATAAAAAAAATAGCGTCAAATACAAACCTTTTTCATTCCGACGGCAAAACATTTTTCTAAACGACATTTTTTGCATTTTTTTCTCGAGAATTGATTTATTTGACAATTGCCGTCATTTTTACATTTGAAAACCTTTCAAATAAAAATTTTGATTCAATTGAATCAATTTAAGTAATTGTTACAAACTTTATTTTTGATGGCATTCCTTCGAAAGAAAGGTTTACATGATGTGCATGTAAGGGCACCAAAATTCTTGGCTAATTCATTTGAAAAATTGAATTATGCACTATTACAAACAAGTAAATCCATAATTACCAGTTGCTGTGTCTCCACAAACGGCACATAATTTAACTTTTTTGTCTTTCATTGTTTGTGTCTTCGCAGACCTATTATCACTAATTATCACATTTGCTTTATAGCCAAATATGACATAAAATCCTTATTTATAAGTTACAACTATTGATAAGTACTTTAACAGGCGATTAAGAAATTGAATTCACTTCAAATAATGACAAACATATCAATTGAATAGAAGGATAATTTGAAGGCCGAACTGTCTTTCAAATTGATTGAAAGAATTTTTATTTTCCTGTTTTTTAAATAATCATCAATTTTTAAATCATATGATATGTGACTCTTTTATTTCTTGATAAGTTATAATATTTTTCAACAATCATTTATATTAGTGATGCCCAAGGGTTCCTCCTGTGTAATGGGGAGCAACATTTATTTCAGGGAGGGAGTTTTCTTTTAAGTAAGGGGAATCTAAAAAATTTTTCTAAAAAAAACCCCAAAAAACTTAGCCTTCCTCTGAAATAATGTTTTTGGCACACCTTCCCCTTTTCGCCTCACTGATTATAGTGGTGTATAAATACAATTAGTTGCATTCTTAAATGTGTAGATCAAAAGTTTCTTTAACCAATTGACTATATTGTTCCCGATATTCGTCAAAAAAATATTTTTTCTCCAATGCGGCCAAAATATGAACGTATATAAGAGTATTGAGAAGTTTCTCCAATTTGTACTTCGATTCATTCCGATATTTGAAAGAAAGGTATCGTTCGAGTAAATAGAGATAAGTGTGTTGTTGAACTCTGTTTAACAAATCAATAATTTAGTGCTCTAGGTACTGTAAACTTATTTTTGGATATTCTACTTTACAAGTTCTTTATTAATTAGATTTGGTCGGTTCGGGTCGAAGAACGCGATTGCTGTCAACTAAAATTGAAGAAGATAATTAATTGTAAAAATGCTATTTAAATTATTTAGAATTTACCAGATCAAGAACAACAGTATCGGAGTCATGTTCTTTGATGATATAACTCAAATAACTCATATAAATAGAATAAAAATCGCTTTTCATGTTTTTGAATAGATCCATTTGATACAAAACACCCCGGTTTTCGTCCTGCAATTGATGCAATTTTAATTGACAAACATAAACTTCATATAACTTACCACCGGAATAGCCCAGGACACACTCGAAACATTGAACAATTTCATAGATTGCAAGATTAAAATATCATAGCTACTATATTTAACCAGGGTTATTCTGTCATTTTCGCAAATTTCTTCGAATACTTTTAACTTTTTGATTGTTTTAATCAAATTTTTGATTTCGCGGTCATAGAATATGTTGTTAATTTTGGGAACTTCAAGCAGGCTGTTCAACTTGAATAGTTCACAGTATTTGTTGCCGGTTTCAATTATTGATCTAAAAACTTGAAACAGTTCCATAAACTTATATTCTTCTAATTGTGTATAGCTTTTGCTGAAATTAGTAACGGATCGGGCAATTGTAATGGGTTTAGAAACCAAATCAATGGTTCCTTTGTACGAATTGGATGACTTTCTAATCACTTCATTTATAGTCAAAAAGTTTTCGATTTCAGAGATTTGTTCTTCATTTAGATCACAAGTACTATCACTTTGGTTGAAAAGTGAAATTTCTAAACAATGATTTTGATTCCCCAGACCCTTTTCCTCAATATTGTTATGCATTTCGCTTTCGTCAGTTATCTCATTTAAATTGTCAAATAAAGAGGACTCAGAATTAAAGGAAGCTCTTGACTCCTGTGTTTCAGCGAAAGAGCCGTTTGATTCAAATGAATTGATGGAAAAGCAAGGCTCTCCACTAAAACCAACTTCTGATTCATTTGTTTCATTCAATGAATGACTGAATTCTCCGTATTTCTGTTTTCTCTTCTCTTCTAAAATTGTTTTTCTCGATTGCTTTTCGTCTTCACTTAGAATCAGTTCCTTTGAGACAAAAAAAAGACACAATTGAATGTAAAGTCTTTTATTAAGTGTCGAATACAAACCTTATTCATTCCGACGAAAAAGCATTTATCTAATCGACATTTTTGACATCTCTTTCTTGTGAACCGATTTATTTCACAATTGCTGTTATTTTTACACATAAAGACCTTGTAAATGAAAATATTAAAATTTAATTGAAGTAATCAATTGCTACAAACTTTATTTTTGATGGCATTCCTTCGAAAGAAAGGCTTACATGAAGTACATGTAAGTGCGCCAAAATTCTTGGCTAACTCATTAAAATAATGTTATGCAATTTTTTTTTTAAAAAGCTAATCCCTTACCAATTGCTGTGTCCCCACAAACGGCACATATTTTCATTTTTTTGTCTTTCATTGTGTTTTTCGTCACAAACTCTTTATTACTGATTATCAAAATTATATCTAAATATGACTGAAAATTGTTAATTGATGCTCAAAGTCATGTGATATGTTTACTATAAAAAAATTGATAACAATTTTAATTCACTTCAAATCCTGAAAAAGAGCTATCAATTGAATACAAGTATAATTTGAAGGCCAAACTGTCTTTAAAGTTGAGTGAAGGCATTTCTATATTCTGTTTCAATTGTAAGTAGAGTCACCAGGTCCTAATTTCATAAACCTTGACATATGGAATGCAAAACCTTGACAAACCTTGACACTTATGAGGAAATACCTTTACAAAACCTTGACAATATTTCGTTTAATACCAAATGTACAATTAAAGGAATATTTCAAAGAAAAACCTTTCATGTGGTTTTAGATTTTTTTTTTATAAAAGTTTAAACTAAATAAAATTTAAAGACAAATTATTGCAACAATCTTTTGGTAAACATTATTTGGATTATTCAACTAAATGTCTTGGAACTGGCTAAATCACATTTTTAAACACCTTAAACACATTGAACTTTTGAAGACATATTTGTTTAGATAATATTTTTTAAACAATTATTAGATTTTAAATGTACTAATTTTATTAAGTTTAAATATGTTTTTCAAAAAAAAATTGATTTAGAACTATTATTCACAAATTCTTTTTTAAATTATTGTGTAGTTTTTTTAGTATTTTAAAATTTTATTTGTTTTACTGGATTTTGTACAGAATTACAATTTTGCCAAAATTAATGTCTACAGAATACACAATATTTCCAATTTGAAAAACCTTGATATTCAAATGTCAAGGCAGGTACTCAACCTTGGCACTAGATCGGCCATGTAAAACCTTGACAATCAAGGTGGCACCTTGACACCTGGTCACTCTACTAGTATCATTAAGTTCTCTTTTATAGATTATTTGAATTTAAGAGAGTTTGTGAAAATCTTGTGTCAATTAGTTAGAAAATTGATGACTTAGAACTACATAAAATTTATTGTTCATGACTAGTATCATCAAGCTCTCATCAATTAGGACTGGTATAAAATTATGTTCATTAAACACGCAGGTTTGTGAAATTTTCCAAGCTGTTAATAAAATTTTATTTATTATTGTAGTCTAATTGAGTTTCTTATTCGCCGTTTAATTTCTTCCGAAACATTTAATCAATAAAATGTAATTTCAATTATTTTCAAAAAATAAATAGCCGTCACAATAGTTATCTGTAACAAACAGATTATTACTGATAAAATTTATACAAGATTCAAATATTACCTGAAAGATTACATTGTAGTCAATACGAAATAAAGTCCCGCAATAAATACCAATGGATTGACTGCCAATCCGTGCTATGAATGACGAGATCTGAGAATTCAATTAATAGTTATTTAATGTAAGACTTCGATTGCCTTTACTTTGAGACTCAATGAGAAGGGAAGAGACCACTGATTGTATTCAATGTACAGATTATTCAAATGTTTGTATCCTTTGAATGACTCCTTGGCTAACATCGCAGGGAATCTCAAATAATTCAATATAATTGCGGCCAATATTAGAGCCGTTGAAGAGAAAAAGAATTGAAGTAAAAAATGATATTGAGAAAACAGTCCAACAAAAGTGAACAAGTTAATTATGACACTAGATACAGAGATAAGAATTAATGATATTTTTGACCAATAGTTGTCATTCTGTGCTTTAATTTCGTTATAAATATTATCCAATTTCTTAATCAAATCCTTAATTCTATTAAATCTTCTGCTTTTAAATTTAGTCATATCTCTGATCTCATTGTTTAAGACTTTGAGTTTTGATTTCAAATAATAACAAGTGATTGTAAAGTAAAGTATTTGATAAGAGAATATATTTATTAGTAAAATTGCTGACAACGAAAATATGAAAGTCCAGGGCAGACCAAATAGGATTAATTCAAACCAAGTGTAATAAGTAATCAAAGGTATAAAGTTGAGTGCTCCAGCCAGAAAAGTACCATAATATTTTAATAATCTTATTATAAATTGACCAGTTTTAAAATAAATAATCATTTTCTTGATATCCTTTTCATTTGTTAGGCCATAACATTTTGGTGAACTCATACCTGAAAGAATTGAGAATAGTTTGAGGTGTTCTGGTCTTTTTCCTCGATTATAGTCAATAATGTTCACCATAATTGACATCAATGTAAAACTGAACATCATAATCATTGCTGGGTTTAAATGATATTTAATACCAAGAAAATGACAGAAATCACCCATTAATATGTGAATTCTTTCATACTTTTCTGGTATAAACATTGAAACAGTGGAGCGAATTATAATAACAGAGAAAAGTATAAAATTGATGTAGGGATGATGGAATCTAGCTCTTTTTTCTTCGCCAAACGGATAGAATGTGAGTCCAATTTCGTAGAAATGATTTCCCGCGGATTCGATCCGATATTTTCCATATAATTTATAGTTTGGATCAAAAGAATTCGAGTTTTCTGTTTGAACCCAATTATTAGTTTTGATTTCATTTTCCACCACTTTTACAGCAATGTCTTCAAATTTGGTCTTTTCATCTTTCAATGTCTTAATTTTTAGCTCAACAACTTTTTTAAACTTATTTGAATTACTTAAACTCATCTTGTTTAAATTTTACCAGAACAATATTTCCTCTATAACAGAGCAAGCAATGTAACAGCCAATTAGTTTACCCTCTAAACTGACTTTACTTATAAATAGAAAATTATCAAATATAATTAGTCACTTAAATGTCAGGCTAATTTTCAAAATTATTCCCACGATCATTATTTTAAAAAATTCTTTAAATTCGTGACAATACTATTATTTATCTTATTAATGATAACCAAAGTAATAGTATTAAGAATATATTATAAGTATAATCGATAAGTTTTGACTGAAATTTTGTTCCGAAATTATTTTTGTAATTTTTGTAATTTTTTAAATATTTAATAAAAGCTTTGGAGAGAGCTTATTTCATTTTTTGCAGTAAATGTCTACAAATCTGGTCCTTTTATTTCAAAAATCAAAATAATATTGGCTGATAATAGAAAATAATTTGATACAAAAAATACAATAATAAAATGTAATTCATATATAAAATTCATATTAAATTTACCATAACTTCTTTCAATATCAGTTCTCATTTATGCCCTGGCTATTAAAATCTAGCTGGAGCTATGACCTTTGCGAACGTTCCATTCGTTACTACATTTTAAAAAGTGACTTAATTGATTACCATGCTTATTGAGATGTTCATAGATTTTTCTAGGACCTAGACAATTTCTAAGATACAATTTTTATACCAAAAAATAAGTTTTGAATAAAATTTTTAATTTAATAAATTAATGTAAAGTAACAGATTTTAAAAATCGACACATTATTTAATCGAAAAAAAGTAACTTGGGCAAAGTACTTATAAGTTGAAGTTTATATGAATTAGGAAAATACTGGTTTGTAATATTTAATCGAGGTTCTGCAGTCTTAATAAAATTAAATGATAATTTAATAATTTTGTTTAAATTATCAAAATAATAATATTAGATTGCGTAAATCCACCAATAGAATAAACTTGGCCAACTATTTTAAATGATGATATTATATTAATTAAAAAATTACAGTTTGTTTGAAATATTTTACATTATATTATTTTTTTACTATTTTTATAAATAACAGTTAATAAAGATAATTAAGAATTGCAATATTAAAATTGAAAAGGGTAACAGAAATATAAAAAGTAAAGTTAATTAAAATTATTTATGAATTCGGAAGTAACTAAACCTTATTTGATTTAATAGACAAGATTATATTTTTAAATAAATGTTATGAACAAAAATAATTAAAATGATACTTTCAAATAAATTAGGTTCATCTAAAATGAATTAAATTTGAAGGAAATAGACACAATATTTAACAAGCTTACTTAAAAACTCAGCTGCCAATCTTGCTCCTCACTACTTTTGCTACACTCTCCCAGCACTCTCCCTACCACTCTCGCTCTCTCCCACTCCAACCAAATACTAGCAAGCTCTCCTACCTTGCAAAAAATGAATAAGCGGTGAACAAAAATTGCTTAATTTAATAAAAAAATTTAATTCAATTTTCAATTGATTTTATTTTTTAGTCTAGATTTTACCGAGGAAAAATTTAAACTGACCCTTTTCATTGATTGATTCTTTGAATTTAATGTTTAACTAATTTTAGCCGACAATCGGTCACAATTGGCGTTTAAGGCTAATAATTGAAAAGAGGTGATTCAAATTGAGCTTGTTTAATGATAGTTATGCTTAAAATTGATTAATAAAATTATAAAATTTAATAATAAAAATAAATAAATGGATGACTTCAATGAAAATGAATGACTGGAATGATTGCAGTGGTCATAATTGGAGTAAGGTCCAATACAAGCCGCAAATTCCATAGCATGTGCCACATATGACTGCTCTTTAGTTCCTCGAAACATGTGAGCCATTGGGCCAATACAATACAGGGCTAAAATAAAAAATATCAAGCTGATATTTTGATAATCATTTAAAGTTTATTACTACTGATAATGAATGAAAAGAATTTAAACTGACCTATGTCTTCTCCACCATGATTCGATTCTTCTAAGTAAACTGCTGTATGGCTCTGGTATCTGAGAGCAGCTAGTTCATTCGAATTTAAATCAATAAATAAAATGTATTCAACAGGCTAATTCTTACAAGTATCAACTGTAGATGGGTCAGTTCTATTGTCCTTGTGACCAGGTCCGTTGGTATACATAAGGGTTGTGAAGGGTTTGCCGGTCTGTTCGTCGTTTTCTGCGATTCCCATAATGTTATTTCCTCGCTTTGGGTATCCATTCATTGTGAAGGCGTGCGAGTGATCGGCCGTCACAACAATTAACGTGTCTTCAGTTGAGACCATATGAAGAGCCCTATCAATGGCTTTATCAAAAGCGACCGTCTCGTAAAGGGCTAGATTTGCATAACTGTCATGATGTGCCTTGTCTATCTTTCCGCCCTCCACTAGCAAAAGGAATCCACGGTCATTCTTCTTAAGAATATTTATGGCAGTTTCAGTCATTTCTTCGAGACTGGGCTCTACCAGTTCATCCCTTTCCTTATCATAGCTCATGTGATTGTGATTGAAAATTCCAAAAAGATACTGAATATTATTCCTGCTTTGATTGGCCTTGAGTAATTGATCTCGGTTATCTACGAATTTGAAGTGCTCTTCTGCGATGCCTTTAGATTTTCTCAGTTCAATCCATTTTTCAACCAGGTTCACGCCATCCTCTCTTTCACCAGGCTTACCATTAACAGAATCGGTATGACTTTTCGGATACAAATAGCGGCCGCCACCACCAAGCACTACATTAAGATCCTGACCAGGATGATTTTCGATCAGTTGTCTGCCGATATCTTTGCATTCTTCTTGGGCTGCAAACTGTGGTTTGCTGGTGGGTAGGCTGCCCTCCCAGTCCCTATCTGCTATGCTAGCATAAGCTCCGGCCGGTGTTGCGTGAGTAATGCGAGTTGTAGTGACAACGCCAGTACTCATTCCTAGAATCAATATTTACAATTGATTATCTCCTGTCATCAAAGCCTAGACGAACCTGCTGCAATGGCCTTGTCGAAAATAGAGGAGACACTATTTTTCTGTACTGTTTCACAGTTTAATTCGCCTCTTTTCACCTTAGCATTCACACCGATCACACCTTTATTTGTTTTAACACCGGTTAGGTATGCTGTGGCCGTTCCCGCCGAGTCCGGCACCTGATAGTCGATGTTATAGTTCTGATTGAAGAAAAAGTACATTAGTTATCAAAACTGTCAAACAATTTATCTTATATTTAGCTTTTAATATAAACGTTAATCGCTAATCAGCAAGGCAAGTTGGGAATATTCTTAAAGATATGATATCTTGTTTGTTTAGTAATTCATTTCGTTAATGAATTAATGCTTTCTTCAAATTTGAAGTTTAATAGAAAATGAAACTCACTTTTATCAGACAAGTGTTCGGAAAGTCCTCAAACACTAGTTGTGTCTCTTCGCCAGAGTTATTCTGGAGCTGACCCTTCAGTATTCTGGACGGGGTTATTGTCGATAAGCCCATACCATCGCCTAAGAAAATGATCACATTCTTTGCTTTGTAGTGCTGATCCTTTCGGTGAATTGCCTGGAATAGATCTGCCTTGGCCAAACCTTCCCAATATTCAGGGTCATTTTCATCTAAATTAACAAATACTTACTAACTTATAATCAAGAACAGTTTAAGTAATTTTTTACAAACCCAAGCGATTTGGAGGAAAATTAGGCAGTTTTGCTGCAAAAACACTTATAATTACATTGAACAAGATGATATTCTTGAGCATTTTATTCAAAAAACAGTCTAGTTTAGAAATAAATTATTACTAAACTTCAATTCACAGTTTTAAATAAGTTTTTCAATTCATCGTACAATTTATAGAATAGTGAGCAATAAAACAAGACTTTTGATTTTAAACACCAATAAAACTATTTTAATAACTCAATAATTGACTATTTATTTGATTTTGATATAAAATTTTATTTCAAATCATGACAACTGAACACACCTTCAGTTACCATAGGATTAGTTGATTACTTATCTATGTCTCAGATTTAATGTACTTTAAAAGTTATTTAACAAAATATTGTAACAAATTTTGTTTAATCCAAAACCTAACACAAAATGAATCAGACAAAAAATATACAAGTTGTGTCTTGTCATTATTGAATGAAATGCTAAAAAAAAGTTAGCCGTCAAATGTTTTTCAAATCTAATTGATTATTTTGACAAAATATAGACTTTGATATTCATTCAATACCTCAAAAGGCAGTTCCTCTGATATTCGTATTTATTTATTTTTTATTTTTCTAAATAACAAAGTTAATATGTCTGACAATGAACTAAATTTTCAACATCAAATCAATTTATTTTTTATTTATCCTGTAATTAATTGTTGTTTAAATTTTAGAATGAATTATTCATTCAAAACAATAAAATTTTACAATTAAAAAAATTATCATAAGTACTAACCATAATTTTTAGCAAGGAAGCCTGAACTCATCTGCAATTCATTAAAACGGGTCACATCCAGTTCCCATATATGGTTTTGCCACAAATACTTTTCCAACATATGATTTTCACAACTAGGGGTCGCAAAGGTCAGAGACATAAAGAGAGTCTTTATTTATTAATTGTTAATATATGACAATATCAATTGTTAAGTACAATTTACAACTGTGGAGCTCACTGTTTAATTGATAAAACAAACTTTTATCAACATTTCGGTACAATTTTTTAGTTTATCAGATTCATGATTCATAATGTACTAAAATCATTTTCATAAAATCATTCATCAACCCATTATAGATTTATTCAATAATTAACAATCTCTTCATTGTTATTACCATATTCCTCGCAAATAGTTGCATACCCATATAAACCAATATTCGCGTTTTTAGAAAATGAGATCAGTTAATAAATCAATATCAATACGCAAGTATAAAGCAAACATATAAATCTAACCTAAATCTAAACTAACTTCACTTTATATTCATTATTTAATAAAATTCAAATTCTTACATTTTCTTATCTTATAAAGTTGCAAAAATATATTATTGACAAACATTTTTATGTTAAATAAACAAATCCTGTGACTAAACTTCTACAAAACTTTAATTTTTTGAAAATGTTGTCAAAAGTGAATTATATTTTTAAATTTCAAAATTCATAAAGTAGAACTTTTTTATTTAAAAAACGGGCATGCAACTTTTTGCGGGTAAATACGGTATTGATTATCTATAATATTATCTAGCTTCTAATGCTGCATTCTTTACTATTAATTTTATCTAATCTATCTTAATATTAAAGACATGTGAACATCAGCTGTAAATTTAATAGTTTATATAAATAGATAAACATCTAATCAAAAATTTTTATAAACTTAATACCTTTTCAAATGACAGTATAAAACAGTAAATAACAGTTATAGACATTAGAACAAAGTATAATTCTGAAAGATAAAATAAATATTTAATATTATGACAAAAAACTGTTTTACTCACATGTTTGTGAGTAAAACAGTTTTTTGTCATAATATGAATCAACACAACTACCAAAAACTCAATCAAATATTTAATAGCTTTACAATAGTTTTGCAATAAAAAAGATTTAATTCCTGTTTAATTAATCAACCGTTTCTTCTATAAGTTTTTTCTACACTTCATTAACTTAATTATTATTCAGGGTTTGTTTATTCTAAAAACCTGTCTCCTATTATACACAGGTTCGTGTTACACCACACTATAGCGTCAGTGGTATAACGGTCAGCATAGCTGCCTTCCAAGCAGTTGATCCGGGTTCGACTCCCGGCTGACGCATTTTTATTTTTTATTTATATTATTTTTTTAATTTTATACCTTAAGAATATATCTGAATTGAGATGTTTTTAAGCTAATAAAAACTATTAATATATAAATAACTAATTGTTCAGTTATTACATTTATTTTTCCAAAGTTTCATTTAATTATTTAAAAATATTCTTATCTTTTGACTTATCCTGAAATCAGATTCCAGTAAAATATCGTTTCGATAAAACTTCTCTTTTCTACTGTTTTGTTATTAATATAATTAATAGATTATTTTTATTCATTTGAATGCATAATAAATTTAAATAAAATTGCTTCAATTTCAACTTGTTGACATTTATATGTTATAAATAATAATGTATTATAAAGAAATATAAAAAATATGTGATTCATGTTAAATTTATCTATCAAAAAGATCAATAAATAAATGTGAAAATGAATTGGATTAAAAAAAATTATTTATTTTTGGTTGATTATCATAATGAATATGAATGTCAATTCTTAGATATTGTAAATAATTGGTAATTTTGAAACTCTAATAAAATTCATGTTCTAGGCTACTTAAGGTAATTATTAAACTTCTAATTTACTTTATATCTTTAGTAAAAAAAATCAATAATATACCAGAAAATTGATGACTTAAAACTACATAAAATTTATCGTTCATGACTAGTATCATTAAGCTTCCATCAATTAGGGCTGCTATAAAATTATGTTCATTGAACACGCAGGTTTGTGAAATTTTCCAAGGAAATAATAAAATTTTATTTATTATTGTAGTCTAATTGAGTTTCTTATTCGCCGTTTAATTTCTTCCGAAATATTTAATCAATAAAATGTAATTTCAATTATTTTCAAGAAATATATGGCCGTCACAATAGTTATCTGTAACAAACAGATTATTACTGATAAAATTTATACAAGATTCAAATATTACTTGAAAAATTACATTGTAGTCAATTCGAAATAAAGTCCCGCAATAAATACCAATGGATTGACTGCCAATACGTGCTATGAATGACGAGATCTGAGAATTCAATTAATAGTTATTTAATGGAAAAAATTTGATTGTTATTACTTTGAGACTCAATGAGAAGGGAAGAGACCACTGATTGTATTCAATGTACAGATTATTCAAATGTTTATATCCTTTGAATGACTCCTTGGCTAACATCGCAGGGAATCTCAAATAATTCAATATAATTGCGACCAATATTAGAGCCGTTGAAGAGAAAAAGAATTGCAGTAAAATATGATATTGAGAAAACAGTCCAACAAAAGTGAACAAGTTAATTATGACACTAGATACAAAGATAAGAATTAATGATATTTTTGACCAATATATGTCATTCTGTGCTTTAATTTCGTTATAAATATTATCCAATTTCTTAATCAAATCCAGAATTCTATTAAATCTTCTGCTCTTGAATTTAGTCATATCTTTGATCTCATTGTTTAAGACTTTGAGTTTTGATTTCAAATAATAACAAGTAATTGAAAAGTAAAGTATTTGATAACAGAATATATTCACGAAATGATATAATGTGGCCGAGAATAGAATGCTCCAGGGTAACCCGAAAAATATCAATTCGTACCATTTGATGAAGAAAATCAATGGTATAAAGTTAAGGATTACACCTATTATCGTGCCATAATAAATTAAGAGCTTGACTATAAAATGGCCAATTTTGAAATACAGGATCATTTTCTTGATATCGTTTTCATCAGTCAAATCAAAACTTTTTGGTGAACTTAAACCGGACAGAATTGAGAATAATTTTAAATATTCTGGCCCTTTGCCTTGATAATAATCGATAATGTTTACGACTAGGGACAGTCCAGTAGAGCTGAACATCAGAATCATTGCTGGATTCAAATGATATTTAATGCCCAGAAAGTGACAAAAGTCGCCGATAAATATGTGAAGTATTTCATAGTTTTTTGGAATAATCATTGAAATGACACAACGTGTGATGATGATCAGGCAGAGTGTTAGAATAAGGTATGAATTAGACAAGCTTGCTCTTTTTTCTTGGCCAAATTGATATAGTGTGAGTCCAATTTGATAGAAATGACTTCCGGCCGATTCGATCCGATATTTTCCTCTCAACTTATCGTTTGGATCAAAAGTATTGGAGTTTTCTGTTTGAATCCAGTTATCAGTTCTGATGGTATTGTCTGTCGACTGTTTGACACGACTTTCTTCAGTTTTTGTTCCATGTCTTCTCAATGTTTTCATTTCTAATTCAACAATCTTTTGAAATCTGCTTGAATTGTTTAAATTCATCATGCTCACATGTCCTGAACAAAACTTAATGACTGAATTTATTGACAGAAAAATAAGTTGACTTTATTTTCGAAGTCAAGTGTTTTTTCCAAAGCTATCAATCATTTTAATATGAAACTTGAATTGAAATTAGGTCTAGGCTTTTTGGTAAACATGATCAAAACGCAAAAAAAATCATAATTAAGATGATTTATGATTTCATAGAAATATTGATTTAAAATAGTCTCACAATTAAACAAAATTCAATAAATACTTATTTTATTCTTGAGTTGAAAATAATTGTGATCTGAGGATAGGTTGCCAACGAATCCGTGCCATTGAACAGCTCCTTCAGTCTGCGGCTGTCCATTCACTACTAGCTCATTAGCAAAAACGTTTGACCCTGAAGAGCATAACTTAAGCTTTTATTAGATCAAGATGCATATCATTGTAATTGTTGTTCATTTAATAGACAATGTTGAAATATTCAATGATTTATGTTTTGATTTGAAAAGGTTATGATAATCTAAACTGAACTAGACCAAATGTGTAGTTTACTACAGATTTCAATTTCATAATCAGAGTATATTGAAAGTATTGGAGCATGGTTTGACTTCTTTCTTGTTAAATTAGGCTGAATTATTTCATAAATAAAGTAAATTTATATTTGCCTTCTTTGTTAGTCAGACAACTATGAAAATTGAATCAATAAGTCATTAAATAGAAGTACTATCAAGCTAGATTTAAATTAGCTAATAGATTTTATTTAGTAAATATTTTATGTTTTACCAAAATTCGGACCTGATTATAAAATAAATTGTTTAAAAAGTTCCTTTATACCCATGACAAATATACCCAGTTCCAATTATACTATCAAAAGGTTAATTATTACCAGATTTTGAATTAAACAATTACAATAGAATCTCGTATAAACGAATTTCACTGTATTTTTCCTATTTTAATATAACTTTGATAATTATCTTCTAATTGTTTTATATAATATTCGACTTTTTGATAGTACCAACAATTTAATGAACTTTTTTATTTACTTTGCTTTTATTTATAAATTATTTCGAGATTTTATTAATTAAAAAACAATTAGTCCGGGTCTTAAAATTAATCGGTATCATCTGGTTAAAAGTAATCAATAAATTGTCTATAAATACCTGAAGAAGGTTTTAAAAATTTTCAAACAAGAATTTGATTTGAGCCGCAAAAATGTTCAAGTACATAATATTTTTGGCTTTATTATTGACTGTTTTATTGAATGGTCAATTAAGTGAAGGCCTGGTAAGCAAGCTTGCCCATGGTGTCAAGGAGTTTAGCAAAAAAGCCCAGGATTCTTATGAGTCTGGCAGAAAGATTTACGAAAAAATTGGTAGCAAAGTCATCGAGGAAAGCTACAACATGTACTGCGAGCACGGTGGACAAGGTGCTGAGAAAGTGGTCCAATTCGTTCAATGTGATAAAAAGCACGCGGATGAAAAATACTGCGAATGTAAGTTAGCTATTTAATATTGACAAGCCGGTAACATTTCTTGTGCTAACACATAAATCAAATGAAATTGATGAGTCCTAGGTACATTGTTTAGATGCGAATAATGGCAAAATGATGTTTGACCTGATCTGTGGAATGGCTAAAGAGAAAGGATTGGAATATTTCGGAAATGCCATGGGCTGTTATCAGGTTAAGAATAAACAGGACTGCTTTGTTGTCTGGTTTGAACAAATGAAGAAAGATGCTGACATGGTCAAGGAAGGAGCAGAGACAGTTGGACGCTAAAATCAGAGAAATGTACTTGATCAAATGTTTAATACATTTGTTTATTTAAATCTAAATCGAGTATAAAAATATAATTCAATAAATTTGATAAAAATTATATTCTAATGTGAATCTAGGTTTGCCAAACTGAGCTTGCTTAAAGTAATACTTCGACAATATCTTTTAAGCTGAAATAAGTTCCCGTTGCGAATCCTACCAAGCCAATAATAAAAATGACCAAGTTCTTCGTATTTAACCAAATGCGTCTTCTAAGAGCTTGAATTGGAATTTTTGTAAATTAAATGAAATAGATTAAGACAGAAATGGCCATAGGAGACAAAATTCAGCTGGTTTAGAGTGTGTTTGGTTAAAATTTGTTTATAGGGGCATTGGGTAGGGCAAAATAGTAATAAAAAACTGTATCCCTGATAGATTTTGATTTTAATTGGATTCTGAAAATGCCACCACTGGCCATCTCTGATTTTATTAATTGTTACTAGTTTCTGTTTCCCAAAATTTATGCTGTGCAGCACTGGAGGAATTACTATTGCTATAGAACTGAAATGTTTGAAACTTGATAAAAAGTTATCAATTATATTGGTCTTGCAATAAACCTGCATGATATTGCTCCGATAAATGCGATGATTAGCTCCAATCTTGGGATAAAAGCTGCCAGTGCAACTAAAGGGAGCAAAGTAGTATAAAAAGAAGAACCATGATGATTAACAAATATTTAAAAGTTATGATCACCAAAAATGTTCTGAAGATATAATTGTAAATCGAAATCAATTTGAGTTGAGTTTCGTGTCTTTCCAATAAGTATTTCTCAATTGGAGGCCACAACTGATTGATGGCGACATACATCTGCACCGGGTATGAGACGAAGAGCACCAACGGATATAATATCTCAAGACTATTGTAAAGGGGCTCATTCGGAAGGGACAGAGTTATGACAGACTCCACTTCAGAGCCATATTTCAAATATCCTAATAATCCGATTGTAAAGTACAGACATATGACTAAAGCCAGAGCACTGTTGACGACACCCAACGTCTTGGAAAAGTTATTCCTCTGTTTCATTGACCGATACAATGGCATTGTCTGTAGAAAGGTTCATTTAAATTAGTCAATCGCAAAAAATTAACCAAGATTAGCCGTAAAAATAGTATACAGACGACAGTAATTCCTTCGAAAGTAAAGACAGTTGTACTGAAAAATAAGGGAAGTTGTGTTCC
>JAQIWP010001148.1:0-16978 GCA_034695525.1 Euzetes globulus
TTTTGCCTGCTGCGTCTCCGCCCTGGGCCTGTGCGCTCCTCATTATTCAACCTGGAAATGCAGGGCTCCCCCCGCACTACCATATTGACGCAGAGCTTAGTGCGGGCGCCCGATCGACATAGAGATCAGTAGACCACAGAACCCCCAACGACTTTCCATCCACCGCTTTATGCCTTCCAGTCGCTGGAATTACAGGAGTGCGCCACTACTCCCAGTGATAGAGCTCTGCCTCAAACTCATAGACTTCAATGCAAGGTATGTTGCCATTTTATTAGACTTGTTCGAGCTACAGTCCAAGGCTAAGCTAAATTAAGCTAAAATTAGGCTATTAAAATATCTAAGCTAAATTTCTTAAAAGAACAATTTCAAAGTTTTATTCACCAAACTTTCAAAATTATTTTCCAAAAATTAAACAGCTTGCTAAGTTGCCAGAAATGCGGGGGAGGGTATATTTTCATTTTACAGTAAATAAATTCCTTAAAATAAAGAACAAAATGGCCGATTTTTGGCAGCTATTTGTAAAAATGTCTGATTATCCTAACTCAGATTATTCTAAATTCAATTCTCTTCAACCAAATGCTGTGTTACATAGCTTATCAGTAGGTGAGAAAATATTTATTAGCATGTTATTAATAGAAATTAAAATGTGTAAGTTTATTATAATCAAATATCAATTGTGTTACGGCACAGCATTTTAACAGTAATTTTACCCCTTTTTCTCCGAATATCTAAACTTTTACCTAATCTGATGTTAAAACAGTTATTGTCTTTTGAAACAATTGTTTATCACTAAAAATGAATTGCAATGAAAAGTATAAAATCTGATTTTAGTTTAGAAAAATCCGGACTTAATTGCAATTCATTTCAATGATCGCTTAGAAGATTCTTCAACAACAAATATATAGTAACATGTTTATTTTTAAAAAGATACATTTAACAGGATTAAAAATTAGTTTCTACAACATTTATAATGTATTGCCTCCACCTCCTGTTCCACCTCCAGTTCCACCACCAGTTCCACCACCAGTTCCAACCCCTAATGTATTAACTCCACCTCCTGTTCCACCTCCAGTTCCACCACCGGTTCCACCACCAGTTCCACCCCCTAATGTATTAACTCCACCTCCTGTCCCACCACCAGTTCCTCCGCCTCCTCCTTGTCCTCCACCACCTCCAAGAGTATTGACTCCTTGACCGCCTCCTTGTCCTTCGCCGCCTCCTTGTCCTCCACCAACTCCAAGAGTATTAACTCCGCCTCCGGTTCCACCACCAGTTCCACCTCCGCCTCCTAGTCCTCCACCACCTCCAAGAGTGTTAACTCCGCCTCCGGTTCCGCCACCAGTTCCTCCTCCTCCTCCGCTTCCTAGTCCTCCACCACCTCCAAGAGTGTTAACTCCGCCTCCGGTTCCGCCACCAGTTCCTCCTCCTCCTCCGCCACCTCCAAGAGTGTTAACTCCGCCTCCGGTTCCGCCACCAGTTCCTCCTCCACCTCCTTGTCCTCCACCACCTCCAAGAGTATTAACTCCGCCACCGGTTCCGCCACCAGTTCCTCCTCCGCCTCCTTGTCCTCCACCACCTCCAAGAGTATTAACTCCTCCTCCGGTTCCGCCACCAGTTCCTCCACCGCCTCCTTGTCCTCCACCACCTCCAAGAGTGTTAACTCCTTGACCACCTCCTTGAGCATTTAAGGTAGATACATCTCTAGCTACTAAACCGCCATTGCCGTTGGATAGAAGCAAAATGCCTTGTGATCCGGATCCGCCCTGACCCTGGCTACTGGCCAAAGCATTGATGCTGCTAGCTGCGGTCTGTGAGTTACCAATACCAACAGCAAGTAGATTTAGGGAACCAGCTGCAGTGCCTGCCTGTCCAGTTGTGGCCGAGAGCACAGTTGCTCCCTGTCCTCCTCCAACTCCGCCAGCGCCTAATACATTAACACCTTGTCCACCACCTTGTCCACCGCCAACGCCCAAAACGTTGACTCCTTGTCCAGATCCTCCACCCTGTCCTCCACCCTGACCGCCGCCTTGTCCGACACCGAGTGAATTAACTCCTTGTCCACCACTTTGGCTGACTACAGTTAACTGTCCATTTGCACCTGCCAGAACTGAAACGGAACTTGCTACCAGTCCTCCATTTCCATTAGAGAGAAGCAAGATGCCATTATTGTTGGTTTGGCCAGTTGAGAGCAAATTAACCTGGCTGCCCTGAAGATTGCCAGCAGCCAGAGTGTTAATTGCCTGTGCCAAGTTATTGTTTGACAAAACATTGATTCCTTGTCCACCACCGACTCCAACTGCAAGAGTATTAACTCCTCCGCCGCCTCCTTGTCCACCACCAACTCCAAGAGTATTGACTCCACCGCCACCTCCTTGTCCTCCACCACCTCCTTGTCCACCACCAACTCCAAGAGTATTAACTCCACCTCCACCTCCTTGTCCTCCGCCACCTCCTTGTCCTCCACCGACTCCAAGAGTATTAACTCCTCCGCCACCTCCTTGTCCTCCACCAACTCCACCACTATTTGAACCTAGGACGTTGGTGCCACCTGAGCCGCCAGATCCACCGCCAACACCTCCACCCTGAGCAGAAAGTACACTGACTCCTTGGCCGAAACCCTGGCCATCACCCTGGCCACCACCTAGGTTTGGGCTTGGAACGGCATTAGCGGTTAAAATAAGACCTGTCGCCCAAGAATCGAATTAATCAAGTAAAGAACAAGCAAATAGAGTAGCATCTAGTTAATTATAGAAGCTTACCCGAAATTAACAAGCACAAATACATGGTTTAATTCACTTTGGTTAGAAACTTTGAAGGAACTAAACTAGTTTATCGTTAAAATAACTGTTCAGTGGAACGACTCGCAAATGGCTGCCAATACGTCCAAAACTTATTGAGAATGAAACCTGAAATGACACCGATTTATGTGTAGATCCACTTTTCATTTAACATTTGGTGGTGTCCTCTTTCCCCTGAGATCCGCCCCTTTCCAACTTCTAAAGGACTTGTCGGCACGTGCCGCCCGTATGGCTCTTTTTTAAATCTGTGGTCACTTTTTATTTAAAACCTTATTCGCAACCTTAAAAGGAGAAGATGTATAAAGTCTAACCTGGATAATTATAAAAACTACCTTTTTATCTAGTAGAAATTATACGTGAATGTTATTTTATTCAAGCAAAATCTTCATTCTCATATAGAGCTTAATATTTATCTAGATTTTATTTTAAGAGATAAAAACTGAAGCTTTATATAGGGGCCGCATATTAGGCTAGGTAAAAAGGTAATTAAAACATGTCATTTTCTTAAATCACTGAATTTTCTAGAAAACAACTCGGTAATTCAATTGATACCAGCTAAAAATATATTTTTAACTTGATTAAAAAACAATGGAGATAAATGAATGCAGCATAAATTGGTTTTAGCTTCTATTAACTAGCTTAATTTTGAAAAATATCATTTGCATCTATCCATTATGTTTTTTAAAGGCAAACATTTGAAAGTAAAAAATGAAAGTAACAGACATTTTGAGCGGCTCATCAATGAATCTGAAGAATTGCATTTGAATTAATATTGCTTTTTGTGAAGTCATTCAAATACAACGTAACTATAATAGAGAGGGTTTGTGTTAAACAATTGAAGTTTATTGTCTATTTGATAAAGAACATGTTTAGGACAATTAAATAAAATTATTTTTATTAAAATATTTGCAATGTATTACAGTTTTTAAAAACTTGCATTGAATACCAGAAATTAATAGCAAGAATAATTGAAAATTAAATAATAATAATAATAATAATAAATGACAAGACTTGGTTTCTTTTTACATTTGTATTAAATGAATTTAATTAAACGAATGAAATCAGTATTTTTTCCCTCAGTAATAATTTACTCAATTAGTTTATTGACTTTACTCATTTTTGTTCTTCATCTCTGGTTTCGAAATGACTTTCTCCCAGAAAAATGATTATAAGGCGAGAATCAATTCGAAATTTAGATAGAAAAACAATAATAGCTGTAATTGACTGTACTTTTTCTATTGGGGGGGGGGGGGGACGGGTTAGACATTGGCCGAGCTCTTATTGAGAACAGCATCATTGTTTAGGCCGTTGATATAGAAGCCGCTCGATTCCCGGCGATTCTTCGGGTGTCCGACCGGGTATTTGATTGAGAAGATGTACAGGTCTAGTGCGACCCTCAGATCCCATGAGGCGTACGTAAAATAGCGGCTCAGATCCATCAGCGAGTAGACGAAGGCGCACAGCAGTGCGGTTTTCGGGTGCAATAAGGCTATGAATCGGGTATTGGTGGCCAACAGCAAGGGAGTGGTCAGCGAACTGTCCCAGTAGTCCATATCGCCCTCACAGCAGTTCATCATCTTGTTAAATTAAAAAAAGTGTTAATTAATAAATTATATTTTTAAATTAAATAACAGGAAATTGTGAAATAAACTGAAAGAAAAGCCGAAATTTGAGCTAAACTTCTGGCAAAACCTATCCATTAAACGCGTGATCAGAGAGGACAGGGCTCTGAGTTGTTAGGCAAGGGATTGAGCAGAAAATTAGAAACCATGGAAAAATACCATGAAGAAGCCTGTTTTTAGATCAAGGTCTATTTAAGTAACATAAATGCAAAAACAAATGATGCAAAATAGACGTGTAGTCGAAAAGCACAGCATATGTAGTGCCAAGAATTTTCATGCAAAACAAGTTATGATAAATAATGAAATAAAAGGCTTTCCACTGAAGTTGATTGCGTCTATTCCTGTGCTAAAAGTCACAGGAATTCCTAATCATTGCATAACTCAGAACTGTTTACAAACTGGTTTTAAAAAACAAAAAAACAAGCTTGCTTAATTAATAATAGTTGATACAGTCTATCATCGTAAATAGATAAGGATTTTAGGCATCAATATAAGAGACTTAAAACGAGGATAACCTGTATTCTCAAGTGCAGAGGACTTACCACTAATTTAATGGTGACTTTAGCGAAGGCGAAGCCAAATGTAAAGATAAATAGGGCCGGACTGACATGAAAATAGCCGATCCCGTAGGATAAGACAGCAAAGATGGACAGGATGGCGATGGGAACGACCGGCTGCCAGATGTTGCTGGTCCGGCGCTTGATCTCCACACCCAACTTGTCCAGGGGTGTCTTCTGGCCCAGAACCATGGACAGGTTGCGGACAATTGCCACGAACAGGGATATGATGGTTGCCAGGGCTAGTATGTGGCCGTACTCGAGGCTGGTGCCGAACGCCTGCGTACGCCAGACCCGCTGGCCCCAATAGGCCGTGGCCAAGTGCACCACAATCATCACCCATTGGGCCTCACTTACATCGATCCTGGTTATTTAATTGATATTAATTATTAGTAACTATTATTAACTTTTAAAACTTCAGTCGATCCCCGGTTTAAAGAATTTGTCGTTTAAGACAGAGCTGGCGCTTAAATCTAATTGTTTAAACCGATGATAGACTGTAGTAGTCAAGTCTAATTGATAAGAAAGTGACGAAATAAACTAGCAATCAATTAAATCGAGTGTTTCGAATAGGAAATGAGGAAAGACTTGCAAATAATTACTTGAATTTTCAAATAACTTTTGAATTCTAATTAAGAATATTTTAAAATCAAATTAAAGAAAATAATAATTATTTTGAAAATTTATTTTAAGACTGATTTTAGAGGAAATGTAAACATATTTTTCGTTTTTAAAATAGACTTTTCCTCAAAATCTGCTTGTTTAAGATTTTAAGCTAAGGTTAATCAATCAATTAAATCAACCTTGACCTTGCTAAAAGCAACAAGATTTTATAAAGTAAATTAATAATAGGCTAGAATATAACAAGCAATTACTTAAAATGGTACAGGTACAAAATTGCGGGTATTTTTATCAGAGGTACGGGCAAGGTCTATTTAATTATATAAATGATCGAGGGGAAAAAAATAGTAACTAGATTATAGATAATAGGCATTAATTAGAGACTTACTTTCCGAAGACCATCTGATGGGTCACGTGACACATATGATGGGTCGAGAAGAAGGCGATCATAGACGTGATAAACACGACGAACAGTAGGATTGGGGTCCGACCCAACTGTCCGGCACAGGAGACGGCCAGCGTCACGAATATGGTAGACACGGCGTCGCAGCCATGATCGTAGACCTCCTCTATTTGGCTGTTCTGTACTTTATAGCACTGTTTGCCGTCCAGAGCGTCCAGAGTCTGGTAGAGGAAGACGCCAACAGCGCACAGGATGAACGTCCAGGCTGGTGCCTAGATTTTTTCGGTGATCCAGGCTCATTTTAGCATGGTAATAAGGCATTTTATCTAAGAAATTACCTCATTTCGGGCGTCCGGCGAATAGTAGAGCAGAGTTAGTGATGTGACCACGTTTATGATGAGTCCGGTCATTGTGATAGTGCAGGGACTGACCCACATCGGTATGAATTGGGCCAACCATATCCAGAATCTGTAGAGGAAAGGTGTAAGAATGCTTTTCTTAAAGTCAATAGCAATTGAACTTGGTATTTTTTTTGGCTAGATTAATAAATCATGGTCGGAAAAAATGAGCATGTTCAGTTGCTCGTCCAGCTGATCCAAGCCTGGACAGGGGTGGAGTGGTTGGGGAGCAAAAAGACATACTTCTGCAAAAAGAGTAGCTCCAGATAGGAGCCGGCGCTGGCATTATAGACATAAGGATTGGATATCAAGTGCTGCATGTGCTTTGGCCTGAGCGCCCAGCCGCCGACCACCTGCTTCAGCCGCTTATTGTCGTCGCATTTGTTGATCTCCATCTCCATGGCCTCCACTCTGACCTTTTCCTTGAAGTCGTTGAACTTCTTCTGGGCCAGGGCTGCCTTTCCCTTCAGCACCTTCTCCATCTTGTCCAGGTTCATGGTCATGGTCAGGTTCAGTGACGACTTGTCTTTGCCATTGCAGTCGTGGTCCGACTGGTGACCCCCTGTCCTCAGTTCCGAACTGTTTTCGTCGATCGGAAACATTCCGTTATTTTTTGTCTCAAATTCTGATTTCGTTTTTTGTTTTGAAATAATTTTTTTTGAAAAACTATTCGCTCTTTTCGTTCGACTCTTCAGACCAGAGATTCAAATAATTTGGACTTTTTTTATCGGAAAAAATTCCAAAACAAGATAATTATTCACAACAAATGACTAAGACTTTGATAAAATAAATATTATTCTGTGTTTTAATTGACTTTTCAATTACAACAAGCAATTAATTGATCAGAAACAATTAAGTTTTTTCTAAAATAAGTATAAACAATAACAATTTTAATTTTAAGCAAATAATGTTCCGGGGTAAATACAGATGCTGGTTGCTCAAAAAATATTTGACTGGTGGAAAGATCACACCTTATTCAACACTGAATAAATAATATGACGGTTGAGTAATAAATATTAATCTTATCAGTGCACATTCATTAAAAAATTTTGATTGACGTCACGCACACACACACAGAATAATTATTGTAATCAAACTGTACTGTTCAATAAAAACACCAAGCCAAAATAAAATATTGATTTTATTAACCGATTTCTTGGTTATTTTTGGCACTGAATTAAATGAAACTACAGTTTTGTATTATTATGAACAATAATTTTATTGAAATGCTCTTGAATAATAATTATGAAAATTGAAGTGAACAGGCTCTCGCTCTCTCTCTAAGAATGGGACTCCACTTATTAGGTGCCAGTCCTGACTGTTTAATAATAATAAGGGGAAAAATGAAGACAAAAACTTTTGTCACTTTTCTCTATTGTATTTGTTTATCAAATAATAATAAAGGCGTCTGAATAGGGGCTGAGTGACTAACAAACCAGTCTTGCTTAATTAACTGGCTCAACTGGCGTCTCAATAGTCAAAGGAATATATTAAAACAGAGGCAACTGATGATTGTTTTTATATGAATAGCACCTTTATTATTTAAACGGGGACGTCATCTACGATGATATAATAGACTGCGAATCAGACTCTTTCATTACCACTGATTGTAGTAAACAGCTATTCTGTGCTCTTGGCTTTTAATGTAGTTGTCGATGAGAATAGACTACGCTTGATAAATAACGTTCAAATTATTTTTAACCTTGTCAGATACAAATATAATGGGATATCTTTGTGATGGATGAGTTTGGGGGACAGTTTTTTGTGCATCTATTTTTGTGACATACTTTATGGCCGACAGTTTGTACGGTTTGTATTACAAAAACAATGTCTTACGCAGAATCAGTGCTCAGGCAGACTTGTTTAGCATTAACAAGGCATAAATATTGTTTTGTTCTGGATTATTGAAAAACTTACTTCTGGATTAACTCCAAATTTAATATCAACTTGTTTCTATTGATATGTAATATTTATCTTGATGTTTTTGTGACAGTTTGCTAGATAATAATTAATGTAAGCTCTTAAAGGGCAGTTCCTGTACTGATGTTTCTAGAATTTAGACTCTGCACTGTCTGGAAATTTTCCATTAGGCCTGTGCTCTATCACATGCTCGAGCGCCTGACTTGAGCACTCGGCTGAAGCACTTGATGCCTGGCTAGTCGCCTACCTGGCCCTGAGACTTTGGATTTAAGCTTAAAGTAATGGAATATTTTCTTTAAAGTACAGGCATTACCGGATTATAAGATTGAACTTTATCCCAAACGGAAATTAAACTAGGTTATGTAAACCAATGTCACACATGTTATTGATTATTGATTTCACTTTTATATGAAACCTGGAAGTTTAAAAAAATAATAATTCCTGTTATTTTGATTTTGATGTAAATATTTTTGAACTTTTTTCTCGATTATTTTTTTGGCCTGGGTTATAATGTCTTTTTAAAAATTGAATCAAGTTGCCCAAATGCTAGTTCAAGTAGCCAGGGCAGTTACTTTTAAAGAAATAATTTACCATTCAAGAAAAAACTATTTAATATGATCTTTAATTAGTCGTCTTATTTAATTTAATCTAGCTCATTATTCATTAATTTTTTTGACAAGGGAAACATGAGATTTTTAAAAATGTTAAAGAACATTTATGTAATTTTTGAAAATCCGTAAAATGTTATCAATTCAATTGAAAATTTATTGTTGAAAATTGTAAATTATCTTGATTGTATTATTAGGACATTAATTAAAAGGAACTTTCAAACTTAATTATTTTTATACTTCTAACACTAATTTTTTAAATCTTGTTATTATTATAAACAAGTAATTTCAAGATAATTAATTAATTCGATTTACAAGACGCAATTACTTTCCGATCAGGAATAGTGTCCTTGAAACACTTAGCCATTTTCCTGAGTTCGCCCTTATTCGCCTTTCCAAACTCTTTGATTTGGTTGTCCATAGCAGGCAGACAGTTGGCCGTGTCATTAATATGCTCCAGATAGACCTTGCTACCGACCTTTATAAATTCAGGCAAGTTTTTCTCCAAGCATTCGCCAAACTTCATTACAGTATCTTGTGCAGTCGTGTTTCTGCAGCCACCTAATTATTTTTGGCAATCAAAGTTTATCCGAATTATCAGGCAACTTTAAATATCAACAAGGACAAAATGTAATTCAATTTACCACAGAATATTGCTAGAATATCCATTTTCTCTTCGCTTGAGAATTTTTCATCGGCCAGGATGATTTTCAGAGAAAATAGTACTGATAAAAATGCCAATGCTTTCAACTGGATCATATTTTTGCAAAAACCTTATGGTAAACTATTTGATTTCAATGGTAAACTTGTCACTTTTATATTGGATTAAAGTCTGCTTATTTTTTTAGTGTTATTTATTCACTAGTTTACTTTTTATTCATTTATTGTAATTGTTCTGGTGATTGATCTGTTGGTAAATAGAGTCAACTTGTCAACTTTTTAAAAAATAAATATGTTGAATATCAAGATTCTTGAAATGCATGAAATTAACTTGGCTTATATAAGTTTAAAAAAAATTCTACAATGATGAATTTATTAAATATTTATTCAGGCTTTTGAATTTACTTTGGATGTTCTTGCAAAATTTTCAAGTCAATTTCAAGCAGGGATTAGAGCCAGGTAGAGCTAAGAGGAAAAGGTAAAAAAGTGGAGATTTGCCAGAACCTGTTTAGGGTCTAGAAATGTCTAAATTGTCAACTGATAAATTTATAACACATTTATGACACATTTATAATGTGAAGAAAGTTATTGTCATTTGAAACAATTGTTTTTCACATAAAGTGAATTTCCTGTGAAAAGTATAAAATCTGATTACAAAACAATCTATTAATTACTTGACTTTTATTCAAATCTTTGACTAAATTCTTGTCATTAATCGCTAAAAAATGTAATACTTTTAGTCGACTATACTTCTGTAATACAAACTCATAACTACTTTTTCAATAAAATCATCACTTTTTCTAAATTCCTGGTCATCTAAATCTGATCCCTGGCTATCTCTGACCCTGGAAGCATGTTCTTGGAACATGTTCCATACTTTTGTTAGAACTTATTTAGAGGATTATTAAAAAAATATTAAATTTGAGTCAATAATAAAACCAAGTTTATAAATTCTAAATAATTGAAATATTATAGCAACAAAAATATTTTGGTTTAAATTACAGTATTTAAGTTACAAGTTAGCTTTTATTTATAATCTTATCTCAATAAATATTCTGAGTAAGCTACGTCAATTTTTAAAGGAGAATTAAACCCTTAGTCATTATTAAAATAATAAAGAAAAAAACTGCCATTCAAATTTTATTTCATTCATGATCAAATCGAACCGTATTAATCTTGATCAATTAGTGACAGGATTCCAGAATTTTTCTGTCGGGAATGGCCGCCTCGAAACATTTGACCATTGTTTTGAAGTTGTCCTCGTGGGCCTTTTTGAGATCAGTCAATAACTTGCTCATTTCAGTCCAACAGGCTTCGTGATCATCCTTGTGGGCATTGAAAGTTTCTTCACCTTTCTTGTAATCATCAGGAAAATTATCTTTCAAGCAGCCATAAAAGACTTCTAATTTTTCGTGGACAGCCTTGTCTTTGCAACCACCTGGATCGAAATAAAAATTTTGGCCAAGGTTTTGACCATTACACGGGGTTATATTTTATTATCAGGATTACTTACTACAGAACACCATTTTTGCGTCTTTCGCATCTTGTTCATTGAATAGTTCATCAGCCAGGACGGCATTCACAGCAAAAGTCAGAGCAATTACAGTTAGAAAACTGATCGAGAACATTTTCTTTATTTAGTACTTTGCAAAAATTGATAACTGACGGAAAAGTTCTAGATTTCAAGCTTTTATAATAACCTTAATTATCCTCTTTGTTAATTTGTTTATTCACTTGTTTTTTAATTAAATCTAATTTTC
This sequence comes from Euzetes globulus, assembly GCA_034695525.1. Classification (NCBI taxonomy): domain Eukaryota; kingdom Metazoa; phylum Arthropoda; class Arachnida; order Sarcoptiformes; family Euzetidae; genus Euzetes; species Euzetes globulus. Next base: position 11,348 of record JAQIWP010001148.1, read on the forward strand.
ATTCAGGGAAGCTCAAGGTAGTGCATGTTAATTTATTCTATTTTTTAGCATGGGTAGAATTAAACGTATTTTTAATAATTTCTTCCATAAGATCTGATGAAAAATTTTACTCGCTGACTTTAGGTTTTGCCCGACCTTGATCATCACTGATCTTCATAGCTCTAATTATTGTGAAACTTTCCAATTCTTTATCCAGTTGAATAAACAATTAACTTATTTGTTTTCAGCTAGTAAAAGTTTTTTAAATAGTCACTTTTTTTAATTGAGATCAACATGGTAATTAGTCATTTAATTCCATTGACTTATTGTTTATTAAAAACAATTACATAATAAAGAATAAATCAGAACCTGTACATTTGTGAAAAAATATCAATTTTTGCCCAGTCTATTTCCTGTTTAGAGATCAATCTGCCTACCCTGATATTTTGATAGCTAATCAAGGATGAATTCTAAAAGCATAAACCCACATCCAGGATATTATACATTAATAAGTAACCCAGATATTTCTGATTCGCTTCATTCAATCAAAACAATTCAAGCAAATTATTTTTTAAAATTTTTACAAATAAAATTCTTTGGTAATAATCTTGCATAAACGAAAAATGAGTGAAAATTGGACCGAAAACGATATTTACGACAGCATATTTTATTTAGAAGACGAGAAAAGCCCGCCGCCAAAGCCACCCAGGACATTCGAATATGAACAAGAAGATCATAACAGTACTCCAGTTAAACCACCAAGACAATGTAAAAATAGTGCAGATAACCAGCCAGATGATGTAAGATGTTTTATTTCTGTTTTTATTATATAATTTGTTAACTGGGTCAAAAAAATCAATGACTTAATTCCCTTGTAGATTGATCTATCGTCTTTAAATACGAACATTTCTTCCACTGAATTGACTCATCTGACTAAAAATAGAGCAAAACTACCGGAAAAGAGAATTCCTGAACGACATGTGAGACGACCTCACTCACAAGCAAATGATGACAGTAGCAAGAACATTAAAGGCACAGCCATTGAATATCTCAAGTCTCGTCGCACCCGGTCCATGGTAGAATTCTCTAGAATTAGAAGAACTGCTCTAAAAATCAAGCCGAGCAACAAATAAGCTTGGTAATTTCATTATTTGGAAATTACTTAACTAAAAGTTTATTATAAAGTTTTATTATAAATTGGACTTGGTATTGTATAGATATATCAAGTCATTTTTTCATTAGTACTTGTTTAATATTCTTTTTCCGTATAAACCTGTAGGGTTAATAAATGTAATTATTATTTGTAAATTAAATGTAAATAAAAGTGAGCAAGATAATTTCAATGATAAATAAATTAATGCTAAATATTTTAACTAGATATTTGATTTTTAGCAATTTATTATCGTCTAGGTTCATAGCCTATGTGAAAAGTATTTAATTTGAAAAGAACTTGCCAATAAAAATTAGCAAACTCTAATAAGAAAACACAGAATGCCATGAACAGTCCAATTACAAGAATTGGTGCCATTTCTTTAGCTAGTCCATTCAAACCAATTGGCTCTAGCTGATCTTTGAATTCTTTCTTGTAATTTACTGAATCCATTTGTAATAATTCTACCAACCTTTTTACTATAAAGATCCCAGACCCTACTTCGTCTGATTTGCAGACCGGCCATCGTCATGAGCAATAACTTTAATTAGAAACTTAAATTAAATAAAAAAATTAAATTTGGTAATTTGCTAAAAATATCTTTTTATTTTTGCCCTTGTCTAATTTGTTCGCTAAGCAGATGTCCAGTTGTAACGGAAGCGGGCATAAAATGTTTATTATATCGATCGCCGGCTAAAGTCAGTCGTAGAAGTGGTATCAAATTGATGATCTTATTTGATAGGTAAGAGTCTGATATATAAACAATAATAATACAGTATAAACCGGATATAAAAATCACCTCGGTATTTTGAAAATTGGTTGTTTATAACCGGTTTTGTCTATAAGCGAATTACTCATAAATTTATTTTTAAATAACCGTTTAATTAATTTCAATAGATTTTTAAAATTCAAATAAGTTTAATACAGAATTAAACAAAATAGTCAATAATTTTTGTTTTCTAATTTCTAGTTGTAGTTGAAAATAAGATTTTCAATCTTTCAGTTTTAATAACTCACTAATTGATGTTTTAGTGGAGAATTTTAACTATTTTTTACAGTAGTTGTGTATAACAGATAGCAGTTATGTGAGACGGCTTTCATAATTGTGATTTATAAGCGATTGTTTATAAGCAACATCTTTATCATAACAGCCCCATAGGATCTGCCGGTGTTTCCAAATTGACCAAATTATATCCGATATTGTCTATAACCGGAGTTTTTATATCCGGTTTATACTGTAATAATAATGAGAGTGAAATCAAAAACTCAATGAATAATATCGACGACAAGAACTGTTCGGATAAAAGAAAGGCGGCGCCCAAAATACACGTCACATCCACCAGTTATTCACAGAGTCTCAAATCAGAGACCAGTTCTGTCTGTCGGCCCTTAAAGTTTGGCCCCACAGATGATGGATTCGCAAATGCGGACCATTCATCTATGGCGCCAAACTTCTAGGGCCGACAGACAGTTAATTGCATAATTATTTTGAAATTAATAGTACAGTTTATTCTCGAAAGCAACAAAAGCTTTAATCTAATGTTAAGAGAAACTCGGATTTAAGAGACACATAGATGTGTCTGACCTGCACGACAAAGTGTCGTCTGATTTGCAGACCGGCCATGTGGATAACCTGGATTAGAAATTTAATTAAATTTGGTAATTTGCTAAAAAAAAATCTCATTTTTGCCCTCGTCTAATTTGTTCACTGAATGAATGTCCAGTTGTAACGGAAGCGGGCATAAAGTGGTCATTATATCGATCGCCGGCTAAAGTCAGTCGTAGAAGTGGTGCCAAATTGATGACCGTATTTGATAGGTAAGAGTCTGATATATAAACAGCCTTTCCTTCAATGATTCGCTGAACCAATTCTAGTTGAGTCTGAGGTGAGCTCCATTCAAAATTAACTATGAAAGAAAATTTTGTAAAATGTTAGGTAAAGTTTATCCTAGGTTAAAGGTAAAAAATAAATTAATTTATGAAACCCCGTTATAATTGACAGTTCTAATTTGCAAATTCTCTTGAATCGAGGATAGATAGATAGTATTTTAAACAGAAATTTGACATTCATAGGCTATTGGTGCAATTGAACCAGGCATTTATTTAATTTTATAGAACATCTTTTAAATTCAGAAATTGCCTCAAAAACAGGATGACAACTTTCAAAGCATCCATTACAAATTTATTGGATTAACCTGATTAAAAAATAAAAAATAATATTCTGGTGTATAATTATTTAGATTTAGAAGCTGTAAAATAAAATTCTTATTTGTTTTAATTTATCTTTTCAATTATCAGGGAAAGCAACAAAACTAACCAGTAATACAAAAATGAGCTGAAACTTAGTTTACAGTTTATAAATCAAAATAAAAAGAAAGATAGAAAAAATGTACTGAATCAGTTTAAATTTAAGTTAAAACATGATTGAATTAAAACAAAATTTGATATTGCAAGTTGAATTTTATTCAAAAGTTAGCTTAAATATTCTTTTTCATTATCATTGCCCAAAATAATATTCCTTATCAAGGAAATTTAATGTTTAATTAAAATTAAATTAAAATAAATGTTTAAAAGCTGCTAAATAAAAATTAAATGTTGATCTTGTAACTTATATTTTTAAATTGATTCTTCTTTATGTCTGTGCAAACAACGTCTAAAATATGAACACTGGTTTTATCAAGTTCCATAAAATATTTTTGCAATTATTAAAGTCAATTCAGTGCATTTAAAAATAAATGTAGATGGTTGAATGCTCGAAATAATGAAGGGCAAGGTGAGAGTGGTCCTTAAGATTGTTTTACTAAAATCCCAGTTGAATGGTTTTTGTTAACGATCAAAATAATATACTATTTGATATTTTGCAATCTTGATCATCTCTGTCTTGCAATGTTCAATAAAATACAATGTCATCATTAAGATGGCTGTTTTTTACTCGATCAATTACTTGTTAAATATTGATTGCATCTTTTCCAGGCCAAACGCTAATTATTATGTAAGTTTTATTTATTCATCAGGATGAACTTGGTTTGAATAAACTGTTGAGACAATAAAAATGATCAATGAACAAATAATAGATTTACGTAATAAGTTTGATAATTAGTTAAAATTATTAAGAACTGCACAAAATTTTCACTCATATATTTTGTTTTTGCCAAAACTAATTGAATTAAATTTAATTGTTTTTTAAAATGCCTGGCTTGAAGTTATCATTCTGTTTATCCTTTGTAAACTTGCTAATGATTTTTTCTACTGCAAGAGCTGAGGACAATTGTCCGGCCGATAAAAAAATTAGTTTTTCAATGATGTTTTGCGGTAATATTTAAACGTTAATTCAATCATGGGTAATTATTAATATTTCTACTTATTTTCTAGACGAGGCAAGTAATTGTACTGATGAGGCAGCCGAAACATACCTGGATAATTTCCGGGAATGCTTTGCAAAGAAAAGCGACTATGCTAAACAGTTATTTGAGACTGGTAATAAATTGAAGAGAGCAGATTGCGTGAAAGAAATCTTCAATGGTGTCTGCAAAATCATGGATGATTTAAGTGTTCATCCTGGAAATTATCAAGATTGCTTTTCTGGCTTCGACGAAATTGCACCAAAGCTGAAAAACTGCTCATCAACTGATGAAAAAGGAGAAGCAACTACTCTTGAACAAATGGCCCAGATCTATTGCAGTCAGTATTCTATTTTGAACTTTGCCCCATATAAGTCTATACTCGGTTTAAGATAATGTTTTGTAATGATATTTACTTCTTATACCGGGGTTTCCCTTATATATAGGTAATTTAACATTAGGGTCCTAGCAGTTGGTGGGACAAAACACTGTCTTTTTAATCGAGGAATAGATTAAATACTATTCTCTTATAACATTAATATTTTTTTGCCCAAATGACAGCTGATTCGTCAAAAGTGAAATGTAGTACAACTGAGGCTTTGGAAGCGTTTAATTTTTCCAAGAACTGTATGACTGAAAGTATTGAAGGTTTAAAAGAGATCAACAATCAAGGTGATGTCGATAAGTGCAAACAGTTATTTAAGGAGAAAATGACCAAGGCCAAAGAAGAGAACAAAATCGACAATTTTTTTAAATGCTTGACGGCCAAGGCAGAATTAGTGACTAATAATGATCCAATTGCAAAATGTTCTGGATTTGATTGATAAAAAACTAAAATCTTTAATAAATAATATCACCAGGATAGTAACTTATATTAAAAATTGCAATTAAACTTTACAAACAAATAAACTTACTAATATTACAGACTATCCTGGCTTTTGTAAACTAACTTGAATTAATTTCGAACCGTCATTAATATTGCCGTTTCTAAAAATTCCTGGAAAAATTAAACAAGAACAATAACTAAATAAAACATAACAAAAATATGAATTCTTGATTGAAAAAAAACATTTTAATGTATGAAAATAAATAAAATATTTTATTCCCCAGACAGCAATTAATCCATTAGTTGTTCTGGTGATCACCCATGGTGGCAATAAT
>JAQIWP010001149.1:0-16970 GCA_034695525.1 Euzetes globulus
TTTATCACATAAATTGATTCGGTTTAATTTAATTTTACACATAATTCCATTTCTAGTTGTTTGGTAAAACTCTAATTCATTAATCCAATTACTTCTAATAAATCTTGACTTACATTTTATTTTCATTACATTTTTCAATAATTGAATTTTTCTCCTTTTTTCAAGGTAATCAATATTCAAGATTTTTAGCCTATTTTCATATGAAATGAATATGGATAAAATACCCATACATTCCTCTAAATTTCATTACCAATGAGCTCTTTAGAATATTTTGAACTTCCTTTCGGTTTATTTTTGAAAATATTATTCAACTTTTTGCAATTTGACCATGATCATCTGCCTAAAATATTTCAGATAATTAATTGACTAATTTTAAAAATCTTGCACATTCCTACTATCAGGTCACATTCAATTTACTTTACAACAAGTCTTCCGTCTTAAGGGTTTTTAGCAAAAATGACATTTCACTCAATTTTGATTAAACATTTTCTTCAAGACTTTAAAAATCAACTTTAATTCCCTTTTCAACAAAAGTGAAAAGAATTTAAGTTTAATACTTATTTATTTATAATTTTCATATTCAATACAAAATATTTTGCGAAATAATTGTGAAGTCATTTCGATTGATTTTAAAAAAGATTGAAATTGGGTTAAAATCCGTTTCTATACATTAATCTGAATATAAATAAAGATGAATCACTTTCTCATTAATTAAAAATTTTTTTCAAACAAATTATATTTGCATATTCATCTAATCTTCTAGTAAAGTTGCTCATTAAACTTAAGTGAATTATGTTTTATAGCTGGAAGAATTCATTTCAATTAGCTTATTATAATTTAATCAAAAGCCTTTTCTTCGAAAATTGAGATTTCTTAAAACTATCCATGATTAAATTTATTTAATATTTTTATTAATGTAAGAATATAGTGATAGAGTGAGGAAGGGGAGGAATAGGGAGATGGAATGAGTGGAGCAAGTCATCAGATTGCTTCATTCTATTTAAAATTTAATTTCAGTCAAATCAGTGATTAATCAACGCTCAAAACTAATGAATAATTTATTAAACTTTTCATATAATTTTAAATAATTTTTTGATAAAATGTTATTTTATGTACAATTAATGAGAAGTCAGTACAAAATTAAATGCTTTTTAGTTATTTTGAATAAAATTTAATGAATTTATGTATATATTCTAAAAAATACTCTAAAATCAAAACATTATACAAATATATATATAATATATAAATTGACGACAAATTTCAAAAATATTAGTCTTTTAGAGGAATATTAGTTCAGATCAATAGTTTGAGAATTGGTGCGGAGGAAAGTCAACACCATGAAGAGTTGGTGTCGTATTGGAATGAGTTCTTATTTGTATTAGGATACGATATCGATTTGGGGTCGAGTCGAGTGACCAGGGCATATTTGCTCTGATTCTGTTCATTTAGTTTGCCGTTAATCAATGGGTTCGAATAATTGGTGATTATGGGCGTTGTTATGGTCGGCCTAAGACTTTGATTCTGAATCTGATTATCACAAATAATATTACAAAACAGATCGTTGGCCGCAATAGTCTCTGTGTCGAAGTCTGTGTCATAGTCTTCTTCAGAGCCTTCGACCGAAGAATTGGTAACACTTTTGGTGTGAACTGGATTTCCATTAAAGCAATATTTCGTTTCAATCATATGTCGCGATGGCTGCGATATCTGTGACAATGGGGACTGACTTTTGAGAAGTGCAGCCGCAATAATGGGTGAACTCGAACTCGATGTCGAACAGGATATGGGAGACGATGACAGTGAAGAATGTGATATTGCGTTAAACATACGCGAAGTGGACTCACTTTTCTTATGGTCTGTTTTGACTAGAATTTGCGGATAGTTTTTGGTATTCTCATGACTTGAACTAAGACTGTGTTGACTACTCTTAGTCTGTGTGGTGGTCGTCGGTCCGTCCGACAAACCATTGGGACTTAGTTCACAATTATTCAGATCACTGTTTAGCACGACTTCAGTTGCTTTGAATACTTGCGAATATGTGGGCGGCGGAGAACAGCTGCCCGTCGAGTCAACAAATTGTTTTCGACGGACGGACGCAGTCGGCGCCGGCCTCAGAGCGCTCTCATCGCTATTAGTGTTGAGTACAACGATTTGGTTCATTGTGTTCAACAGTTTGTTACTGTCATTAGTGGTCTGAAGCGGGGATTTACTGATTGGTATCTGATAGCCATCGGCATCAGTCAGTCCTTCTTTGTTGTGTCCAATCAGTTCAATATATTTGAATTGACCATTCTGGTAACAAGGCTTTAACGTAGAACTGCTGGAAAAGCTCTGCGCAGACGAATTGTTGCAATTTTTCATACTATGAGCCGAGTTTCCTATTCATCCAAAACAATGAAATACTAATTAGACATAAATTTATAATATTATCAGAAAATTATTTTTTTGTATTTAATATTTTGACAAAAATTTGGAGCTCTTAAGACATATTGAAAGCACAAGACATATGTTAGTAAAGTGTGTTTCGAATGTATGATCACTACCTGCCTGTCTCTCATCCTCACTATATCCGGGGTTATCAAATCCTCCTAAAGCGCAGACAAAATGGAAAAACAAAAAATAGGTATAAAAGCAAATAATTTAATGGAAATAAACAACAAAATCGAGAGTAAGAAAGTCTTTAAATGAAAATTAATGGAAATAAAGGTATCGAAAGGAAATTGCAGTCAAATGTGAATTGGGTTAAGTATAGCACAGAATATTAGTAAAGAATATTTGCAGCGATTAGGGGAATAAGTTTGACCTTTAAATGCGTTACCAAATACAAAAGACACCAAAACTTTATAGATAACATGCTATCGATAAGAGCCATCACTTTTGTTCCCAATTCTGATCAATAAACTATACTTACGGTTAAAGATATAATTCTGATTGTGGACAGTAGTGATGGCCGAGGGATAGCATGAAATGTTTTTCTTCATTTCCTCCAGAATTTCTAAGCATTCAGCAAAGTTGGGTCTGTCCTCGCGCTGGAATGTCCAGCAGTGGCGCATCAATTGATACCTGGTAATTATAAGTCAGATAAATTACATTCTGATATACAATATAACAATGTAACTAACATTTCATCTGGACAATTATGTGGTCTGTCCAGTGTTCCACCAATTCTGACATAATTAAGGACTTCTGTGTTGTTGCGGGCCTGGTATGGCTGTTGGCCCAAAGACATTACTTCATAGAGCAATACACCGAATGACCAGACCTTCAGAACAAATATAGGTTAAAATGATAAGAAAATTAAGTGAAAGCTTTGAAAGCATACATCGCTCTGTGAAGTGAAAACGCCGTCTATAAGAGATTCGGGTGCCATCCATCGCACTGGCAGTAAACCTTCGCCTTCTTTACGGTAATAATCATTTTTGTATATATCCCGGGCTAACCCAAAGTCTCCAATTTTGACGACTCGAGTTTTTCGATCTAAGCCGGAGACGAGACAGTTTCTGGCCGCTAAGTCCCGGTGAATGAAATGAACTTCTTCTAAGTATTTGCAACCTTTTGCCACATCTGTGCAAATGCTTATCAAATCATCCATGGTCAAAGGACTGGGTAAACCTCCCCTAGGCCTGTTATTTCTCAGATATTTCAGAAGGTCTCCCCCTTCCATCAATTCTAATACCAGTGAAATCATATTCGGGTCCAAACAAATGCATTGTAGTTGAAGAATGTGGGGGTGTTTGAAGTCAGCCATCAATTTTGCCTCTTTCAGGAAATTGGTTTTTTCCTCATCGGAAGCGCCTTTTCTTAATGTCTTTATTAAAGAAATAGCCAAAAATAAAAACATTGATCTCAAGAACAGGTCGTTTGTCCTACTTTTATGGCAACTTTTGTGATCTTTGAAGCGTTTAAATCCTTTTGATGCCAATAGCCTTCGAAGACCTCCCCAAAGGCACCACTGCCTAAGAATTGTGTCTCTGTCATTTGATCTCTTTTGATCTTGGTTATGCCTTTCAGCTCATTGTCCCAATCCAAACAACTATTTTTCAAATTTGTTTAATTAATAAAAATATGATTAGTGAAAGTGTCAATGATTTACCTGTTAGTGTAAAGTGCATTCATTTGGTGGGGATGTGCTGGTAGTTCAGGCCAAGGAACTAACTCGAGGTCAGAATTCCTGTGGCTTCTGTCATCTTCTAACGCCTTTTTCTTCTGTTCAGCGAAATAATGTCTGCGAACTGTAAATGAAAATTAAGGTTAAATCCTTGCGTATATACATTAAGGGTATTGTATTTTAAGTGGAATGAGCATGTTCATCAAGATTAACTATGTAAATACTAAAATATAAAATGAATTACATGTGAAATAGAGGATGAAAACAACGAACACCAATACGATTGCAACAGTGGCTGAAGAGATGGTAAGAATGTCGATGTCGTCGACTTGTAAGGGGACAGTCTGTCTGTACTCGAATATGTCACTTTCTTCACTAAAGTTACTTGAGCCAAATTCACTAGCAGCTCCCACTCTGAAAACATAGTTTTTATCAGTGGATAAACCATCGATAAACCAATAGTTTTCAGTGGAATTGCAGACAATGATCCAGTCATTTCTTGGGCTATTCTCGTCAGATTTGTCAGCCATTTTGTACCACAAGTTGTACCAAACAGTCTGCGCACCATTTCCAGGAACTTTATTCCAGTAGATTTTGTAGAGGGGTTGATTTACTCCAGTGATTTCAACTGCTTTGGGCGATTGAGGCGGTTCGGGTGCGTCACCCATTGTCTCGAACACATACTTTTCATTCTCAGGCCATTCAAACAGAGATGTGGTCGACCTGTAAGTCAGTAGTAGTCTAAAAGTGTATTCCGTGTTTGGCATCAGATTCTTAATCATAAACATGTATTTAGTGGAGGGCTGTGTCCTATTGAATTCCTGTCCTATCCATCTTTGGTTACCAAATCGGGAGTACTGAATAGTGTGCTGACCGATTTCCGACGTATTCGACTCAGACAGGGGTGAAATCCAACTGACTTTGAGAAAACGGGACCCCTTTTCTTCCAAATGTATTTCATTGGGCAGATTATATGTGGTCACAGAAACCACTTCACTGTCGCTATAGTATAAGCCATCACTAGAGTAGGCCCTTATACTTAAATAATAGGTGAGCCCAGGCTTTATGCCGTCAGTCAATCTCATTAGGAATTTGTCTCCAAAGCGAGTTGTGTTGGGTTTCTTCGTGTAAATAGCTTTGTGCCAATTCTGATCTTTAGAGGAATACCATCGCATTTCATATAGAATAGGGTCACCATTTGGTTTTTCTGGCGGTTCCCACGTCACCAGAATCTTATGTGGAGTCTCGACTTTTGCAATTACATTCCTGGGCGGTGACGGCTTTGATTCCGCTGTTTCGAAGATGACAGGAGGACCGGGAAGATTGATGGTGTTGTTGACAGTGTAATAGTTTCTGACGGCCACTCGAATAGTATAGTTAGTGAATGGTTCCAAACCAGTGATGGTTATCGTGTCGTTAAACGTCTCGAATATTTTACAACCCCTAAGACTGAGACCACATTCATAGGTGCCTTCGGACAGAATTTTACCATAGAATACAGTGTAAAGAACTGAAGCTAAGGTTGTCTTGGAACAACCCAAAGGACGCCTAACTTCTTGAATAGAAATGGTCAGACTATTGGCCGTATTGTCTACTAATCTGACGCTTTCGTGGTATTCCATCGGTACAAGACATTCAAAATTAGGGTATGGCTGCAAATGATTGCTCAGGGCTTTAATGCCATGGACTGCATTGGCTGTTTCAGAAAGTACTAAATGAGGCTCATTTGTTGAGTGCTGACTATTCATAAGGTTCGGCAGAGCTTTGAATGACAATAATTGGTCGGATTTCTTGTTTGAATTTGTAATCATCTGTTTTCTGATTTTGTAGACATTGCCTAACGTCCAGTTCGACCAATAAATGAAATCGTTGTCCACAGACATTGAAGTGGGAGGAAAGCCATACGTTGAGTTAATGAGTGTCCGACAATGACAACCAGACATATCGCTGGCCATTATTCGATCGTATTTGGCGTCAAACCAAAGAAGTTCTGATTTGCCATAATCTGAGCGGTCGATTGCAAGAGAACTGCCAACCACTGGATGAGCGGCACAGTTGCATTTCTCAGAAGTCAAGTCCCGTTTGGTTCTCAGTTTGTTTTGTTGAAAAAATAATCTGACGCTTGAAGTCGAAGATGTTTTGATAGTATTGGTGCGGCACATCTTCATCTGTCCTTGGTTCTTGTTGAACATCTCTGTCCAAATTAATGTACTCGAGAAGGGATCCATCTCCAAATTAGAGATAACCACATTGTTTTTCGTGGTTACTAGTACTGGTCTGGCGCTCGTATCGCTCAAATCGTAAGACCAGATGGTGCTCTTCGGCGAACTTATATCGGTTTCAGACCAATACAGTCTTCGGCCGATCCAATCAACAGTGAGACCAGTACCAGGAGAGTACAACTGGTGGATGATGGTGATATTAGTGCCATCTAAATAGGACTTCTTCAGAATACCATCCTCTTCGACCCAAAACATGAGATTCTCTTTGCTTATGTACGTAACCGAAACCGGAATAATAGCCTTTGAGGTCAAAATTTTCTCTTCATGTGAGTCGATGTCCGCCATTCGAATTGAGTCACTTTTGGCGACCAATAATCGTGGCACAGGGTGTTCCGCAGAGCTGTGAGCACTTATTATATCACTTGGCGGCCCATCTCCCGCTTCGGTGAAGGCTTGAACTTGAAAATAATAGGTAGTGTTGATCTTAAGGTCACTTAAATAGATTTGATGTAATTGTCCCAAAACTTTGCTGTTTTCGACTTCAATGTTCTTCTGACCCGATTGTAAAGACCAGGCGTTCACAGTGTAGCCCAATATAACACCATTGGGCAACTCAGGTGGTGACCAACGGAACTCAGCATGAATCTTCTCTATGGAATTGTCATATGTTGAACGGTCATAACTGACAAAACAGCGGGGTTTCGATGGTTTGGTCGGTATAGACATCGGTGAATACAACTCTATTATTGTCTGCTTAGAAGACGCCCAATAAGTGAAGGCTCGGATCCCGAGTTTGATCTTCGAATAGGGAGGCAATCGATTGGCCAAAGGATACGGATATTTAGTTTTGCGAGTTATCATCGAATGTCTTTGATTTTGATGACTGTCTTCGATGACCAGTTCGTACGACACTTCGTCGTAGTTAACATTTTCGCACTTTTTCCAGAATATTGTGAAGTTATCCCAACTTCCGGTCAGTTTTATATCTTCAACCTTCAGGTCATTGGGAATCACCTGAACATCATTTAGTGATTCGAAGCCATCTGGTATAGGCTGTAGAGACGGGTCGACAATAGTCAAGGTATTAATATCATTGAGTCCCAGTCCTTTAAGGACAGCAAAGTTTTCTCCGTTCACTTCACTAATCAAAGCGTGATTTTGTTGCTCTTCCAACCAAAACATACGATCCGAATAGTAAGACAGTGGACCTCTCAGATGGTTTTCGGGCAACTGTCCGACAAATTTAACGGTTTGAGGGACGAGATCGGCATTGTTTTTGCCGGCTAATGAAGCAGTAGACAGGACAACCCCATCATAGCTTCTGAGTATCCAAAAGATCAAATTCTGTTCGAGATTCAGAGTCAGACCCATAATGTGTTTACCGGAGAAGAGATTAGTTTCTGTGTATTTTCTGCGATTCATTCCATTGAGTCGCGAGAACTCAACGCTATAACCGGTCGCCCAATAGATGTAACCCATTATAGAGTCGATGGCTATTTCTTTGGCGAATGTCATTATTGGCAGGGGCTCAGAATGACTGCCGTCCAGATTGGATCGGGATATCTAACAAATGATAATTCCTTATTTAATATTCGGTTCACATCTAAGTTATGTAAATATGAGTTATTGAGAGGGCCTACCATTCTCTGTGCAGGACTGGACCAATAAAGCTTAGGTGCCAACCAATCTACAGCAATACTGGAAGCACTGGTGATATTATTGATTCGAGTGAGCGATGCGTGAGATGTCAGGTTATAAATGTAAATGTGATTCTCTCCGTTCAAAAAGACCACATCCCTATACCAACTGATATCTGATTGAAATCAATTGAATCTAAGTTTTAATTTTGCTTTGACTCATAGTTAAGGAATTTCAAACAATTTTGTTTAAATCAATGCCTTAATTAGTTTGAAGTGTTTATTTTGAAACATAAACCATTTTAACTTGTTTATATTTAGTCTTAATTTTTGTTTGTTAAACATTTTTTGTTAGTAGAAATTCGAAACAAACAGGAATTTTGTCAAAATATAAACAAAAGACAGAAAAACAAGACTTTTTAGCAATTAATGGAAATAATTGGCTCATATCGGGTGTCAGGTTCTGTTTGTCGTGAGCCTATTCAATAACAATTAATGGTCAGCTGTAAAATGCTAGTGAACATGCACCAGTCTCATTTGATATGATTTTTCAGTTGACACTGCTCACATTTCTTTATTTTTGGCAGAATTTAACGATAATAACGAGCTTATGGTAAAGTCACTAATTGACTCTGAACTGAACTATACCATACTATGCCATACCAAGCCCTGCTCTATGCCCTGACTGGCCGAGATTGGGCACTCCTGTTCATGAAATGATTATAAAAAGTTGATATTCAACAGTCGGTTCAGATATTAAGAGTGAAATTTATGGTCTGATGGCTGAGAAAATTCTTTAGACTTTTTCCATAAGATCTCTAGTTTTGAATTATAATTAGTTCTAAAAATATAGTTTCGATAATAAAATGTTTAATACTTTTGCTTTTCTTAAACTTCTATTCAAAGAGAAAAGTAGATTAAAATTATCAAAAGCCGATTAAAATCTAATGATATTCCGGATAATTTGAATAATTTCTTATTCAAAGCCTTAGCAAATCGACCCCTCCTTTCACTCAGTCTTTGTTGAGGAATATTTTCCAAAATTGATATTTGATTAAAGCATTGATAGAAAGCTAATTATAGATAAAAAGCAAACATAAGGGAAATACCATTAATAGTGGTGCCATTCATATTCATCCTGTGGACCAAGTGCTCGACTCTGTCCCCAACAATATTGGATTTAAGTATTCCCTCTCTTGTGCTCCAAAGTGCAAACGGATGTCTTGAATGAGGTTTGATTTGATGCAAAGTCTTTCCATGGAAGGTGTGACTCCAGGTGCCATTGCCAGCTCTGCTATATGCCCTGACCCTAATATCGTATTCTGTGTTAGGTGTGAGCTCAGCCGCCTCACAGTGGGCTTCGGTTAGTCCTCTATCAAGAAATGTGATCCGTGACAGAGTTTCTTCGATGCTGACCTCATATGACCACTGCTGCCAAGCACCCTGTCCCTTGTCGCCCAACAGATCGGGTTTTTCCCACACAATCTTAGCGGTAGTGTCTAAAAAGACTGACTGTACGTTCTTGACTGGATTTAAAGGGACGGGATAGGGCTGACTATTGTAATCGAGTACACATAACGAGACCAAGACATTGGCATCGATCTGTGTGGACGAGTGGTGGTATTTGCCGCTACCCGACTCAAACTCTTCCCGAAACACTTCACTACCTTTTGTAAAGTAGAAGAGGTTTTCGTGAACCACAAGATTCTCGATATTCTCCAACTGATCGCTTCTTTGCGAGTTGTGTCTGACATTTGTTCGATCGTTGCCATCAATGGTAATCGAGAATATGGAGGCCTCGCGACTGACCGGCACATATATGCGATAATTAATGAAGTCGACCGCAAATGTGATGACAGTTGACTCTTGGAATATGAGATTTGCATAATTATATGTAATCACATTGTTGGTGATGAGGGCCAGATCCACTCTATAGAGACTAGCAATGTTTGTATCACTGACTGACAGCCAATACAGATATCCGTTATAGGGATCCACTTTCATGTCTGCTGGTCTTGACTTGAAACCAGTGATGACAGACTCCATACGATCGCCATCGAGGTTGCAGCGGCTGATCTTTGTTTCCTCGATCATGTATAACTTATCACCCAACCAGTCAACTGACAGGTGCGACGGACGCCGCGATCTGTCTCTCACTATAGTTCGCGTTTGTTTGTTGTTTTCATCCTTCAAAGAAACTCTGCGAACTGTTCCAGAAGTGTCCGAAACAAACAAGAATTTATACTCGACGTGAACGGCCAGACCGCTTATGTCAGCGCTGGTCGTAAAGTCATTTAGTCTGAATATGACTTCCCCGTCAAACGGAAACTCAGGATCTCTTCTGATCACCTCTTTATCAGTGGCTAAAATGATTTCAGGCAGTATTGCCTCCTTTTCATCTGACTCTTTCATGTCTGACTCAAGTGTTGTGCCGTTGGACAGGGCTTTGGGTCCTTCGCCAAAGTTGTTGCGGGTCACAACTGATATTATATAAGTGGTGTTGACTTTGAGTCCGTTCCACATATAATGTAAACTTTTATTGTGTCTTAAATTAATGTCTTTATCACTATTTATGTGTGAATTAAGAATGTCTTTGACAATTTTAGGACCGCTCGGGTACTCATTCAGGTACAGGGCGTAGGAGATTATCGGTCCGTTTGGGAAACGGGGCGGTTCCCAACTGACAGATATTTGAGAAGAGCTGACAGGAATCAGGCTTTTGATAATTGGCGGCGAAGAGGGCACACCATATGCTAGTGTTGAGATTACGACACTCGGATGGGAAAACAGAGTCATTCCATATTCACGTAAAACAATCCATTCTACTCGAAAGCGATACTGAGTGTAGGCCTCGAGCCCTTTGATTTGCACACGACTAGTGCTGAGTGATTTGTTCGGCATATAGTAGTTCCAGTCGCCGCCCAACAGCTCATACCTCCATTGCACTAAATATGTAATATTAGGAAACGAAGACGTTTTCCATTCTATAGTCAAGGATTCATTGGTCAGCGAATCGGCCACAAGATATGGCGCCGTAGGTGTGGACACTTCCTCTTTGATTTGTTCAATATATACAGCCTGAGCATAATTGCAGCCCAGCACACAATATAGCACCTAATGGGACAGATAAACCCATAAAGTTAATCAGAATAGTTTAGTGCACGCAATAATTGCACAGGAATTCAGTTTAACCCCACATTTAAAATTCAAATTAATGGCTGGCACTTTATCATAACCTCAGAACTGGTATTGGATTTTAGTGAACCTACAGATTATTGACTGATTTTTTTCTGTGTGTGCTTTCAATGAATAATTTCAATATGAGCTGGACATAAATGAATGCAGAAGTCTCACCCAATTATTTACAGAACTGGAATCATTACACGCCTGGGTGCACGTCGGCTGTGCTTCGGTCCATCGCTGGCACCCAAATCGACACTAAAATCGAGACGAAAACCAGGTTTAATGACTATTTATGTTCAGGCAATCTTTTATTTTGTGTGAAAGTTATATCGAAAATGATTTTAAATGTATTTATAAATATTTGCTCCAAAACAAGTCATAACAGATTAAGTCTAATAGTTTTTATGACAGATTTGATTTCACGTGCGATCCGCTGATAAATGTGTCCCATAATTATCCGAAACAATTTTTATTCAGTCAGCCTTGATATTAAAGCTTACGAAAGCATAAAGTTGCGAATACTGAATACATTTCATTATTTTCATGAAAATTTTTCAAAAAGTACTCGAGTCTCACATTTCATGTTATTTTTCACGTATCTGTGCTATCATTTGTTTAACTTACGAAAAAACCTATTTGTTATGCGTTTAAAGGCATTCATAGTATTTCGCAAGTATTTGCCAAATACAACTCTGGGTACAACTCTGGGACAAATTGAAACTTATTAGTTTAAATATTTTCAAGCTCTTTAAGTTTGTTTTTAAAAATTTTTAGCATGTCTAATTGAATTGAGAGTTAAACAATCAAGTGAGATTGTGAACAGTTGGTCACTCTGGGCTTATCTGATACTGTAAACGACTAATTACTGGCATTCATCTGCAGAGAACCCAAACGATTGACTCGAGTTTCACTGGTGTTTAAGCTAACCGGCGGTCAAATATTGAAGAGAAACATGAGCCCAAAGCCCTGAGCATTACAAACAACATTTGCTAACCAATAACTATTTGAATAATAAGCAAACAGATCGCAAAATCTGCAAAACTTTAAAACTCAATTTAAGTCATTTTTTATGTTTGTTTCACAAAACAGATTCTCATTTGCCTAAAACTCAAATGACTCGGATTAGTCATTCGAGTTATTGATGAAAAGCAGTGTTGATCGGCTTAAATGGCAATTCCACTTTTAACCATGTTGATCTCGCATTTCCTTTATGAATAGTCTGAATGAGTAATGCATGAGTTCTGGTAAACAAATGCCAGTGACATGAATGCAAAAAATCTCTCAAATATGTAATATGTATTAGTTAAATGACAATGCTCTTTTCATCCCAAACAAGCAGCGCATAAATCTATGCAACCATAATAAGACAGATTGACATTCGCCTCATAAAAAGATATATGCATTTATCCATTCTAGCCTTAAATTGAGGTCGCATTGACTTTTTATGATCTTCAAACATTCATCGTTTATGGCGGGGAGGGTCCCCTCTCTACCCAGTCTTTAGTCTCAGTCGGGGTGGGGGCATAATGCGGGGGTGAGCGCCGGAAACCATTGGAATTATACTTCGAAAAATTGTCGTTAAATTCATTATGGGTCGTAAAAAGGTAGACATTGACAGAGAGGTGTAGCGCAGACACAAAAAAAATAATTATTAATTAACGATCAAATATGACCCCCCAGTGTCCCCCACAGTTGCTTATTGACCCTATACCGTTGACACTGATGCTGATCCCACCCAATTATTTGGGTAGAGTATATCCGCGCAGATTTCAAAAAAGTGTTTTCCATTACCAGTGATTTATTTTAATGAATGCAAACCTCTCTTTTGTGTTGTTGAGCACAGGAATATTTCCGGCCAGAATAGAGGCATTAGATGAAAGGCAAAAAAATTCCTACGCAAAGGTGGGGAGGAATAGAGTGAGAGGATGTTACGCCTCAATGGAACGGAGCTCTTCCCGGAAACCCATTAGTTTATATTAGAGATTTGTATTTTACCTTTTGCAATTATTTTGTTGGGCCTCATTGTAAGTTCCCAGGTATACTACCTGTCCGATACTTAATTGCCGCTATTTTTATTCCGGCCAAATGGCTCTGGCAATAGATCTGATTACTGAAAATGGGAAACGTTAGAAATGGGCTAAGTTTTGAGGGACAGCACTCATTCTAGTTTGAAAAAAATGAAAAGTTGTGCACTTGTATCAACTGTTGAAAGTGGAGCAACACATCACTATTGGCTCCAAAGTATCTATTAATTGCTTATCATTTGATGGCTGGGCTTTTAATAACAATTTCCTCATTAAAGTTTATGTGAAACGCTTTTTCTGGGCTCTCAATAAGAGTGTTGACGAACAGCTCATAACTTGTGAGCAATATTTCATAGCAGTTATCAATTGCTGCACAGAATATAACAGAGAGGACTGTCTTTCATGTGGAGTGAAAAAGAGAACATTTGCACTCATGCTGTGGAAGGATAATCAATTGGAGCCCTCATATGAATGATAGTCAAGGCTTTTGCTGATCTCAAAAATATATCTGAATTATGAGAATAATGGAAATTTATTAAAATGATAATAATATGACTCAGATATAAATATAATGCAATTTAAATCAATACAAAAAAAAGAAACTGTTTTTCGTAGGAAGAGACCACCGATGCATATCTGGCAACTCAATGGACTGGCATTCCATTCAATTCAGTGCTATTTTTCATTTAGAGCGACAAAAAATTTGTTCGACAATTGAAAAATGGTTTCAATTATTGAAGTACACATCATATCAGTCGATCGCATATTAATATCAAATCACTGCCCGTTATTCAACTTTTATCTGAATTAACAAGAGCACCGGTTGGTATCGTGTATCGTGTGGCTTACTTGTTGCAATTTACAGCTGTCATTACATGCGATGTCGAAAACGTTTTCCTCCAGATTCTGCAAAATAAGAATAAAACTTTTAATTATTTTCTTGTCACTAACTTCGATAAAAACAGTTTAATCTCTAATTTAAAGTTGACTTTAAATGAGTACCGAAAGCGATAATTGCCTTAAATTGTGTTAATTAGGCATAAAATTATGAATAGTAATCAATAAAAATATTATTTTTAACACTTCATACACTTGACAGGCAGTGCTGACCAAGGATACTTTGGATAAAAGTATCCTAAAAGTAGACATGAATCTTAAAATTCAGTAAAAAATACTTTTATTACTTTTAACAAAAACTATGAATTTTCTCTTCAAAGACGTACAATTGATTTGAGATTTGAAATCAGTGATCGCTTACCACCTGTTATGGTGGCCCGCATTGTGTCTCTGTCTAGCTTGGCCATCCCCTACTTTAACTATTTCAGGGATAGGCCTTTAAACAATAAAGACTCTCTAATGATTGTTTTAAAATAAGCGGAGCTATTCTTAAAAGACTGACCAAATTATGGGATTGTTTTGTAACTAATTTTTCATTTTTTTTTGAATTATTGTTTATTCAAAACTTAGTTTCGGAAAATAATTCATCAGAAAAGCTGTTATTGGGAGCACATGTCTTCTGAATTTGATCGGCACATAAAGTTCTTAAACTTGAGATAGTATTTTGATTTTTCTGCTCACTTATGCAAAAATTAAAGACTTAGACCTACTTTCAAGAGTTCAGATAATGTTTTGATTTAAAAGCCCTGTTATTATTAGTTTTAAAATGGATTTCGTGAATAATTGAACTCAAAAATAATTGTTACCTCAAATTAATAACAATGTATTAAAGAAGAAATAATTGTTTACCCTTCAAATCCCTGATTCTTACGCACTGATACTCATTGAAAATTGACCTTAAGACTGATCTTACAGACATTAATCTCATGAACTAAGCTCTTAAACAATTTAATATTCAAATGTAAACAGGGTTTCACAAGGGGTATTGGCCCCAAAGCCAACCTACAATCGATTCATTTCATATTCGCAAAGTCATTGAATCAATTGAATTAGCACGACAATTTTTTTTGTGGGAAATCAACCCTCACACACCTTCGTATTGATGATTGGAAACTGTCAAGCATAATTAAATGTTTTTAGATTTATCTGGGATAAACGAAATCAATGGAATGTAATGAAATTTTATGCAAACATTTGACTGTAAAAATAAATTTCAGTCAATATTTCAAACGTGGAGTTAAAGCAAGTCATCAACGAATTGAATATATCGTAAAATTGAAGGAAAAATTCAAATTAAATTTTGTTTCTTCTCTTTCCTCAAGTTTTCCAGAATATTAAAATTTCAAAGATTGAAATCCTTTTTTTTCGAAATTATAAATAATTCATAGATCGAGTTCATGCACCTACACCCAAACTGTACACCCCAACTGGCAAACAGTGCTCGTATTCAGCGCTAACCAAAAGTCACAGATCCTCTTTTAATCAATTTTGGAGAGCACTGTTGAAACAAAAAGCAACTCCAATATATAACTGGAATCCATTCTGACATACATTGACATAACTATTCAATGTCTGTGCGATTGGTGTGAGAAAAGCCAAACTACTCAATAATAATACACTGATTATTATTATTGCCTATTGTTTGTCAAAAGATATTTTTCGCTAAAATACATACTCTTATGGAACCATAAGTTATGTTTGAAAAAAACATTTGAAGAGAAAACTCTCTGTGAAGTCAAGTATTTGTGTTATGTGTTTGAAGAGAAAAACTTTTTACTTATTCCTCTCTTTTACTTGTTTTAAACCATGCTATGCTTGGTTTGAAAAATAAATACGAGGTGTGGCTTATTATTTGTCTGTTAAGTTATTTTATAGTTCGGAATAATTTTTTGCTTTTTTCATCTGAATCTCATTATACAGAAAAATAGTTGCATTTTTACGCCAAACAATTTATTGCAATAGTTTTCAATATAAATGATTACTTATTTCAGAGTTGAGCGCAAATCAAAATATAAATTTTCAAATAAAAATATTTCATTTGAAAAGGTTTTTATACGAAAAGATTGAGGGAAACTAATTAAACAGTCCCAGCAGTACAGCATTGGGCCCAGACTAATTCATTGGGCACTCAACTCGAGCGACGGCCAGTGCTGAGTTGCTTGTTAACTGAAGGATTCTATGTTTGTTAAAGAACTATGCAGATCAGGGATGGTCAAGGTCCCATACTAAAAGGGGTAGGCGATAGGCTCCGGAATAAACCAATTTATGGACAATTTTCAAATTCCAAACGATCACAAAAAGAAAGACTTTTCTGATGGAAAACTTTGAAATTCATTAGACTGTTCAGCCAATACTCTTACCTTGGCTACCACTGATAAAATCTGATGATCAATAAAAAATTTAATGTAGTTTTCATCGATGAGATCTAAATCTAAGGTTAATTTTAGGGAATGGCCTCTTATTTTGTTGAACAGAAAAGAGTAATTTCTTTACTTTATTTCTTAGACTTTAACCGAATTGTTGGGTTGTTTTACGAGTAATTTTTTTGAATTATTCAAACTATGTTTTTATGTTTCGTTGGAAAAGCAGTTATTCAGAGCATATGAGCTCTCATTCATTTGTTAACAACATTTGGATTCCTCGAAGTAAGACTTCGACAATGATTTCGTTTTTCTGCTTACCTGACACTCAAATTCAAGACTGGAGTCTACTTTTCAAAAGCTTTTCTGAATATTTATTTCATTCTTTGTGTGTGTATTTCATTGAGGAAAACTCCGGCACAGGTAGAAAATGAGTCAATGAATGAATGAGTGAGTGTGAGTGTGCGAGCACTGAGCAGTGCGTGTGCGACGCGAGAGCGGAGAGAGAGAGAGAGAGAGAGAGAGAGAGAGAGAGAGAG
>JAQIWP010001150.1:0-16969 GCA_034695525.1 Euzetes globulus
TTATAGCACAACTTCGCTATGTCAGCCAAGGTGGTTTTGCATTTCTTTTTTCCCTGGAATCCAATAGATGGCAGCACAGGTTCTAAGTGGTGCTATTTATTAAATAAATCAAAAGGGATGAATGACCTATCAATGAATTCTAATCCTAATTTAAATTTGATAAATTAACAGAATTATCATGTTTTATTGAACAACATCCAGAATCCAGACTTAATTTATTTTTATTTTAAACTTGGTTTTCTACTAGATTCAATTTAAATCTAAAATTTATTTATTTCTAATGAAAAATTGTTAAATAATTTGCTTATTGACTGAAACGTTTCGATATAATTGCGATGAATTACATCAAAATAAATATTGCAAGTTTTCATTTGAATAATTTATATTGAATTTTATCAGTCATGAATTACCAGGACAATTACGATCTTTTATTAGACTTAAATATCACTTTTGTTTTTACTTTTTGAAATTTAAAATAGATGAATTTGATTAGGTAAATTGTCCAGTGGCCAAGAAATGCTTTTTTGTTTGTAAATACTGTTCATTTGATTGATTTCTTGGATAAAATTAATAAAAATATTGAACCATTCAGTAAATTTTATATTAAAAAAACTTTGATTGCACTCAAACTAATCAATTATATTTTCTAAGTTTAATTTTCAAAATGAGCCGGCATATAGTTGTACCAAATTAAGTGGGTTAACATTTATTAAAACTATTATCAGTACTTTGTTTAATAAATCTCTTTTCAAAATACATATAAAATAATTTTTAAATTAAATTAATAATCAAAACTGAGTAAAATTAAAAAATAGACTTGATTATGTTCAAATAATAAACAGGAATAATATTATGAACGATTTCATCACTTTTTCACAAGAATTGTGTAAAGACTTAGAATTTATTATAATAACAATTATATTAACAAACTTTCATAGAATTATTCTATTTACTATTATCTTGGTTAATCGACTTTTAAATTTTATTATTGCTTTTAAGTTTAAATTCAAAACTACAGTTTCTAATTTAAACTTAAAAGCAGTAATAAAATTTATATATTTTGAACATTTTGTACATTATGTTTCTTTTCAATCTTGTTAAATTAGGGACAGAAGTCATAATTACAGTCTATAAATACCTTACCAAGAAATGTCAACAAGAAAAATTGGGAAAATAAATTAAAACAAGGATTAATTTTGATTTACAGTCAGTAAACCAAATTTAATGCTAAAATAAAAGTAAAAATGTGCAAGGGGGATTTTCTGAAAATTGTCTACAAATTTATTTTTATTAATAAAACTGTTGAGAATGTTAGCATGGGAATAATATTTTAAAATTTTAACTACAAGTATATTATCTTTCACATCAATCTTATGTATTACCCCTTTCAACCGCCTTTTTTACTCAATTACATTTTGATAAGGTTTTGATGTTTTATTTGCTTACTCATATACATGAGTGTCAGGGTTTTAATGTTTCTGTTCATGCAAATTTTACCGCTAATTTTGTATAAAAATGTTTAAAATTCAATCCTTTTTCTAATTACAGTTCTTAATGTTTTGAATAAAATGTCACTTATAATGAACATTCCTCTATAATGAATAAATTCTTCAAACCATTCGTGTTCATTATATAGGCATTCCAATGTATGTAGCCACTATTCCCATTCACTTTTAGCAGGTATGACTTTAATGTTAAACCTAATTTGAATCCAAAACCGATTTAAATTTATTAAAGAATTGTCAAAAACATCCATATATATTTTGATATAATTGAAATAGTTAATTACCTTTAAAATAGTTATTTATAGTTGATATAAAAGTTTGGCAAAAGGACCCTTAGTACCTAGTTCGGAAAGATTCCAAGTCTTGACCACCAACTATAAATCGATAAAATAGTTGATATAGTTAAAAATCAAGACTCTAGTGATTAGGTAATTTTTAAAAATGCTTCCCAATTTACTTACTATCTAAACGATTTCCATAACATTGTTAGAGAAAAATTTGATTTAAAAAATGAAATGTCAAATTGAATTTATCAGTAAAAAAGTGTTGATTTACTTTCAAGCTAAATCAAGAACATCAGTACAATCGGTAAATAAATTAAATGAAAAAATATTAAAGGAAATTTTTTAATTAAATGAGTTTAATTAAATGTTTTCAGACACAGCTTTCCCAACAGAATATATGTCTTACATATAAACAAATGTCTGAAATACTACTCTTTGAGCAATTAAACATCTGACCGAAGATCACATAACACTCTCTCCCGGCACCAATTGTTTTATGGCCAATAATCTATAAGTTCATTTGAACTTTGATTGACAAAGGGAACGAGTGAGTTCCCGAATTAGTCTCAATAATAACATCATATGTGATTGATGAAAAATTTAATCTTCATCAAATTTATTCATTCTTCATTTAATCTTCTTCAAAAAATTGAGAATTTTAGAAAATTCTAAATAATTTTTTAAAATAAACAATTAATTTAGATCAAATAAACCTATTATAAAGAACAATACTCATTAAATAAATTAAGGTCATTTCATTGTGAATAGTGGTCAGTGGTCAGCGGCAAGCAGTAACTTTGTATTAACACTTTTTAGTAGGCACTGGGAAATTTTAGGGGCTCTATTTACCATTTAAATTGTTTATTTGAAACTGAAATGGTGTTACATCGATAATCCAATTATAATAGTAGAGTTTCTAAAAATATTAGACTAATCTGTTCTTATTTGCCGAAATTGTAGCACATTAGAGTGAATTACCTCTTTTGGCTTGTTATATTCAAAATTAGTTTTAAGTAATTTTTAAATAATTTAGCCATGCAAATTCAGTAAAATGGCCATTATTTAAATATAACTGGTATTTGTTCATGAATATATTGTGATTTTACACTTAATATTCTATTAAGAAGTGATTTTTTGCTTCAAAATTTAAAGTTTATTTTAATAATATATCATTGGGTTTAAAAATTTTATCATGAAAAAATGATTAATAAATTTAAAACTCATATTTTTAGTTAATTTTATTATTATTCTTATCATTATTATCATTGGTGCCAGATCTATCCTTTAAAATAAATTTTTACCCCTTTTTTCCTTTAAAGTTTTGAGTTTTTGCCTATGAATTTCCCAATTGATATTTTGACATCTAGTTATTTGAAAAATCATATCTTGAGTTACAGAGTATTATACAAATATTTTAATGCATCATTATTTATTACAATAAACACTCTTTTATTAAAATATTAAATACCAAATAAAATTCATTTTATTTTATTTTTATCAAGGGGTCAATTTTTTCCCCAATTTTCTGGACGTATTGTTACTAGTAGTGAATCGCTATTAAACGCTGCAAAAAATGTAGACACACATCGGTCTTACTCTTTACACTCAGATCTGTATAATTTAACCAAGTAGGGACCATGAATGTCCAAAACTTTAGGTGTGAAATGATGCAGATATTTAAAAATATAAAATATCTTTCAATCAATTTATTCAGAGGGATGTTTATATTTTCACACAACTAAGAGTACTTAAAAGAGTATTTCCAAGATTTCTTATTATTTGCAAGATATACATTGTGTTGGCATTTGAGGAAATTTCCCATTTTTCACTGATATTCAGAAAAATTATATAAAACTGAAGATTTTCTATGTAAATTCACAAGTTTACACTGGTTATTATTCAAATTAGTGTGAAAGTGAAAATAGACCTATTCATTAACATAGGTCCCAAATTGGGTGGTATGTTCATGGTGAAAATAAACAGAATGTGAAATAATAGATGTGAGTATTCCAGTTTTTTATACTGAAATTAAAAATAGTTCAGGAACATAAAATTTACAGTGATACATTAGCTATATTTTCATTTTACACTGATATATAATTAAAATAACGATTATCCAAAACCAAAACCACCTACTTAAGACATTTTGAAAAACATTATTTTTTAATCTGTTTTGAAATTTTCGTCTTTTGTAAAAAAAAATCTCAATTTAATAGTAATCCAGAATTCAACAACAATTTTTGGAAACGATGCTCTGAACCCCCTTTAAAAGCTGAGGAACTCTTATGTCCAAAACTGACATTAAGTAATAGATCAATGAAATCTTAAACGAAATTAGTGATAGTAGTTGAAAGAGCACAATTTTAGATTCAGCTTTTCTAGTTAAAAATCAAAAGCATTAAATATTGACATCCAAACATCTCGTCTAATTTAAATGTGTATGAGTTCTTATAAAATATCCATAATAATTGAGTGACCTTTTTGATTTTTGAAAACTACCAGTATGTTTAGATGAAAGGTTCTTAGTTTTAAGTTTATTTAGCGAATAACAATAAATTAGTCAAGATGCTATGATCCCTGCTGATATTTAATGTGTGTTTTCTCCTACTTATATAGAATACAGGTTGTATATCACTGACCTTAACCTTGTATTACGCAATACCCTCAATAAAACGTTAGACAAAACTTTTTACATATCTTTTAATCGCTGTTAAAATGCAGTCATTACTAATGAACAAAGAGTCTAAATATAACCATTTATAGTCAAAATACAGTTCAATCGCGATATAGTACTTCGGTCGGGTTCAGTGAATTGGGGGATTATATATTGAGAAGGATAATATCGAGAGCAAGACTTAAATGATATAAAATATTCTTTTATTGTATTTAAATTCAATTAATTAACTTTTATTTTGCGTTTATCTCATTTATTAATAATTTCCTTAAATGAAAAAATGAACTAATATTAAAATAACTTGATAAAGTTCTGCGTTCACTGATGGCCTTAATTTTGTCTCATATTATCAATTTTCCATTTATTGATAAGCATTTCTACTTTTGGCAGACATATTAATTATCTTCAGAATTACTTATATTTATTTATCTTGAAATTTGATGAATAATTTAGAGTTGAAGTTGAAATACAATTCTTTAAAAATGAAGGATAATAACGAGATCTAAAATACACTGATATTTATTACAATGGTTTCAGTATAATTTCAGTGCGGTTTATGAGGGATAACAACGAGAACTTTTAACATTATTGTCTATGGGATGGCTTTTGGTTTTAGCCAATGAAGGATAATATCGAGTGCTGTAGTATTATTAGAATTTGACAAAAGCAAATTTAAGTAATAAATAGTAAGCATCTGCATACTTCCCGTCCAACACCTGTGTCTATTGAAAAGTGCTTTCTGTATCAAGTACACTTTAAGGGCTTCCGTTACTGCTTCTACCGATTTACACCAATTTTTTGGTGGTTATTTTTATAAATTTTAGCAAGATTGAACTTTTTCAAGATTAAGTAAATCAAGTACTGTTGATATTCGATCCAAGACTAGTTCCGGTAGCTTTCTCGCTACCTTGTTCACTTGGCTGATGGCAAATAATTAATTTGCATCAGTTGTGGCCATACGACGAATAGATGGTGACAGAGATGTGCTGCCTTAATCTCAATGAATTTATTGCTCAAAGTATTGAATATCAAACAAATATTGTTTCAAATTTGTTTATATTTTGTAGAATTATATTCCTGAGACATAGCTCTACTCCAACAGGTGTTGAACAGAACAGGTGTTATATTTCATCGAAAATTGCACTTAAGGTGACAAAGTTGAAAATTATAAGATGAATATAGAATCAACTGATATATGGTTTAATTATTATTATTATTATTATTATTTGCTTAATTAACTAATTAAGGCTTTTATCAGAAAAATAAACTTATCTGATTGTTTTTTGAACTTAAAATGATGGCAATTGATTCAGATATGAGTAAATTTAAATAATTGCAATTTTGAACTTTGATGTCGACCCGCATTCCCATCAATACTCTCTAGAATTTGTTTCACTGGCTATCCCGGGATAAAGAGAAAATTAACTTATATTATTATTAGTATTTGCGATGAAATAAAGCAATGCTGAAATACATGTATGTGGGAATTGATAGAGAGAAAGCCTTGCGTATCAGCTTTAATATGGTACATACCTGCCAATTCTAGTGCATTTTTTTGGTTAAAAAGCCCCAAAGTAGAAATTAAAATTATTATTCCTTTCTACCCGATTCCCACATATTTCAGCATTTGGTTATTTCATCTCAAATTAATACCAAAATTATTATTTTCTTTTATCCATTATTAAGCATTAGATGCATTGATTACGGCAATAGTCGTATTTCATTGAAATTGAATACCAAACGTTGAGCTTCCTCCTTTATCTTTCTTCTTTTAATTTTACTTATTGCTAGTTTAACACTTTTTAAAAATATAATTTATCAGCGTTTGGAAATATTTGCACCGAGTGCAAATTTGTTGAACATTATGAATGAGTCTCAGAAAAGCATTCAAAAATAGAACAATAATTTTAAGGGAGGGTTAAAACTAAAACAAAATTTATAAAAATTGTGAACTCAAATGTTTACAAAAAGTGTCATAAACATTGTGAATCAGAATTATTAAGTTCATACACTTTTACTAGAACTCGATTTAATAATATATCAAATTAAGAACGACCCTCCCATCCCTAAAAATAATACAAACATGTCTTGCAATCAGACCATATATTCTTAGACCATTACTTAATTGTAATTTTAAAATGTTGCAAATAATTTAAATTTCATTAATTACTTAAAATATGCTTTTTTCATAACAAAGAGCCATAAACTTGAAGTGATTATCGAAGAAATCAGTTGTGAGTTAAGTCTGATTAATGACTTAAACCGGATTATGAGTTGTCTATAACTTAAGAGTTCTATAATTATGAAAACCAAAGCTTTCACTTGAATTCTGGTAAGTGTTGTGTCTTTAGTAGTGTTTGGCCACGATTTCAATTTTATCTCTTCTGTTCGGATAAATCATTGGATAAAATGTTAAACTTTTAACAGAAAATCCGTATAAATTGCATTCCCGTGTATTAAAAAGGCGGAGTTGAGGTTAAAGGTTATATAAAACGATTTTTTGCAAAATGTTTAGTCTAAGAATATATTAAAGATTTCAGATCTGATATAATTGATGGCAAAACACTTTCTAACACTTATTCCCTGCAATGAAGACACTTGTGATTGGTTTGAATCATTTTCTTTCGCGAATAATTATTAGAGTGAATGGCAAAAAGCAATCAGATCTGAAACATTTGTCAATCTTTCAGATGGTATTCCTCTGCGAAGACTCCAATTCTATAATTGATTGCTTAAATTTTTCTCTCTTTAAAACAAATTTATCTATTAATCAAAATGATTTGCGTGATTTTCCAGCTTTTACATTTTTGTTACTTTTTAGCACTTTTTTAACACTTCATGTCTAAGATTTGGTTCGATAACAACCAAATTCGCTGGAATTCAGTCTTCGCTGACAATCATTTTTCATTGTAATACATGAATACATTTATTTGCAGATCAATAAAAATTTAACAAATTTGGAATTTAAGTAACAAATCGCGAACATCTGCATACATCCCGTCCCACACCTGTGTGTACTGAACAGTACTTTCCTTTTGCATACAATTTTTCGAAGAACTAAACCATTAAATTGTGTTTATTTTTGTGATTTGATTTTAAGCCTTAATTTCCTGTCATATATAAACATCAAATTCTTTTTAGGCGAAATGACAAAGGCTCCAGCTAAGATTGTTTGCAGAGAAAGTTTGATCTCTTGTTATATATTGACAAGAGAATCGCATAATCGGCCCATTTTCAGGTGTAAGTGCAGATGCATTTCTGTGAGCACAGGTTGAGCTACAAGTTATCACATTTAACTTGAATAACACGATTTGGTTTCTATTAAAGTAATAAATAGTTTAGCAATCATTTGGGACAATGAGCCCAAAGTCAGCCAAACTTCTCGAATAACATTCGAATGACTTTTCATTCATAGGATATGATATTTTTGAGCTGCAAATTGGTTGCACTGAATACCACTGAAGACCTCTTACGCACAGCTAAACACAATCAGTGCCTTTCAATACTTTTTCTATGACTTTCAAAGGATTTGAATTTTCGCATATTATTACAATTCTTATATATTGTGAACGTCGCTAAATATCTCACACCTGGTTTATTGGCGATCCCAACCTAGCATTGAATTGACCCGATTATAATCCGCTTCAATAAACCTATTATACAGATGTGCGCCAAAGTATTTGAAGCAAACGCCACCGCAACCGAATAGAGCTGAACGTGTCTTTCAATAAGGTGTCCACTCTTATACACTGAGACTTTATGCTTTATTTGCGCTCATATGCGTCCCTCTGCTCCTCTACGTTCCTCAGTCTCAGCCTTTCTTTCTTCGATATTCCAACACATTTCACATATCTTTCTCTCAAAGCATTATTTTTGAAAGAATTTTCTTCACTCAAAGTCTGCAAAGTATTTGTTGGGATCTCTACACAACACAACTACTGGACAAATATTCTGTGCTATGTATGAACCAAAAGTCTGAGGCTTTTCTCTTTTTCTGTGGGGAGTCTTTTCATTAGATTTAGACGCCGTCTCAAACACATAAAAAACTTCTCTTTTCAAAAATGTTTAAAATGTTTAATAGGAAACTCAATTCTAATGACATTTGAAAACAAGATTATAATAGAATTTGATTTGGATTTCCATATCTATCAAAATGGAAAATAACTGAAAAAAGTTTTCGTGCGATTATTTCTGTCATTTTAAGCGTCTTTTTATCATTTTTATTAATAATCATTTATTACGAACAGGAAATAAAAGGCTATATTTTAATTTGAGTTGACTTTTGATTGCGGATTAATTAAGAATTATATTATATCTAAAGTGAATTCACTTGAATCCAATTGCGAGGGAACAGAAGGCAATCACTTGGGGTGTGATCTCACAACTTATGGACAGCTCTTTGCATAAAACTTCAACTCATAAGTCAAGACTGAACGGATAGCTCTGCACATATTCTTGAAGTGTATGGCTGGGCCTGTGTTTGGCTCATATTGGTTTGGCACTGTTTGGCACCTGCATCATAAGCGCTGCATCATTCGCTACGGGGTGTCCAGCTATGAGGGGTACGAGTCGCCATCCGAGGGCTTCACAAAAGGTGTTAAAGCTTTACAAAACTTGTTTTGTAGTTTAGGTGTGAAGACCAGCCCTCAGATTGAGTCCAAACTTTATAAGCGAAGTGTTCACCAGATCTGTGGCTTTAAACAACTTTTTGCTATCAGTAGTGAGTTTTATTACCAATGGTTTGGACATCATTTGAACGCATCTATCGTTTAAGATAACAATTTTTGCTCTTTTCCTCAAATAAGTGTTTTTTCTCGTAATCGTTGGCTTCAACTCACAACTGGATGTGCATTAAATGTGAGAACTTTTCTATTATAAGTTTTACTATCTTTTGCTTAGGTCTGTGCCAAACACTTCTTTGCCCTTTCAATTGTGCAGATCTTCACTACTTTTGCATTTTCTAAGTTTAGAACACTTTTAACAAATCGTCAAATTATTCTCCACTCAAATGCTATAATTTTCATATTTCAAGTGTTGTTAAAATAGTCTCAAGTATTTGGCAGTCGTTCGCCTCTCGTCTAATATTTCAGAAAAAACTTATTTGTATTTATCTGAGACCAGATCTAACTGTTTGTGAGCTTATGATAAAAGTTTTAAATTAAATGTGTTTAACATCACTGAAACACTAATAAGTTTGAAATAGTTTAGAATATCTCTCATTCATCCGACACTTAACTGTGTTTTATGTTATATTTAGAAGTATTCCAACACTTGTTTCCTGTCTTCACTTTTCATCTCTTATGTAACTTCCGATTGACTAACAATTTGTTTATTTCTGCCAATCGTTTATCTCTGACTTGACTCTCAATTGACAAGTTTAGTTTAGTTACTTTTGTGCCTCGAGACTGTTCTCGTTCCAATCAAATTATTCTAGGTATTCTTTTAAAGAATTTCGTTAACTGTAATGGTTGAATAAGATTTATGAGAGTGTCGTCTAATCTGATTGAATGTATATTTGTGTAAACCATCGAATTTGTTGTTCAAACTGTTCTCAAATCAAGTTTTCTTCGAAGAGTCTCTGAAGAAAAACAAATCTTAAATTTTCTCTCTCTTTTAGGAATCGATTATCGATAGTATCGAAAGTTGGTATGAATGGGAAAAAATGGCTGAAAGTTTGTTACAAACAATAATAAAATAGTGGTTAAAATGTCTTAAAATTCAGTCATTTTCCCGAAAGTCAAGTGATTTGAATCGTTGTCAAAATGAGTGCCAAAACACGAGTGAAGACCCAAAGCAATAATAAACTGATTTATTTGAGTGACAAAAATGTGAATATTATTAGTGTTTGAAAAGTGTTGACAACAGTAATAATAATGAGAAGATATACACAAATAGTGGCAATAAATGAGTTCATTATTTATTTATTAATCACATCAACGGTATTATCATTGAGTGTCAGCGCCTGCAGTGTCGACATGTGTTCCCGCGAATACTCGTCCGTACTGTCAGTATCACAACAACAGTGGACGGCCGACATGTCATCGTCAGAGTCGGGTCAACAGTATTGTTCACTTCTGAACGCATACCAGCACTGTCTCCGTTCCATCAGCCGTTCCTGTCGTGGAAACCTCGAGTTCCATACCTTACAGACACTGCTGAAGAACTGGAAAGGGGAGCACAACTGCAGTCACAGCTCAAATCATGCCATAAATAACATTAAGACAATCGTAGCGCCAATTCATCGAAAGGCCATTCCATCGCAGGTCAGCCAAACCAACACTCAATGGCGGCAACAGAACGAAGACAAGAACCTCGAACTTCAAGAGAAACTGCAAACTTGTTTGTCCGCCGCCTATAACTACACCATTAATGGCAATCATTCATCAAATACTCCAATAGATGAAAGAACTCGACTTTTAAACGAGCAAAATATAAAGACTCCCAATAAAAGAATGAAAGTTCGCGGCAGAAGACATCGCAGAGATGTCGGCTCTAAATTTGTGCCAATTAGTGGCGAAACTGTTGATTTGGATGAAGACATCGACAGAAATGAGTTCGACTCGAATACAATGCCATCGACTGTGCCATCAGTGAAGCCTTTGATGCCTCCGTCACCCCCTCTCACATGTATTATATATGGTGACCCCCATTTAAGGACCTTCAACAATACTTATCAGACGTGTCGGTGTTTGGGGGCCTGGCCTCTCATAGACCACCCTCTCTTCGCTGTTCAGATCACAAACTCTCGAATCAAAGGTATTTATATAAGACATGAATTGATCAGAATTGGAATCATGACTATTGTCTGATATCAGGTTCGAGTTCACAAATTACTGGTGTCACGAAAGTCACTGTTCTGGTCCGACAGTTCACCCAATGTGGGATCCGTAATGACCTGCTCTATGAAGCGGACAGTCAGTCATCACAAGGTATTCATTGCTTTCATTAATAATTTTCAATTGGTTTTATCAGAAATTGAATTAACG
The DNA here is from genome assembly GCA_034695525.1 of Euzetes globulus. Lineage (NCBI taxonomy): Eukaryota > Metazoa > Arthropoda > Arachnida > Sarcoptiformes > Euzetidae > Euzetes > Euzetes globulus. Next base: position 11,450 of record JAQIWP010001150.1, read on the forward strand.
GAATGTCTTGTGCTTAGGGTCGACCACTCCTTCGTCGACATTCATTGATGGAAGTACTTGGAACTCAAATAATTTGATTCGAATCACTCAGTCATCTAATAATAATGTAATTACAATACATTTGGATCATATCGGAGTTCGTGTATATATCGGTCAATTCAAGAGCTCATACCTGAATGTTGTCATCAAATTCCGTTCGGCGACGTCTACTGTCAAACAGCAGTTAGTGCTCAACTCCATCAGTTCGAACTCATTGTGTAAAATAGGTTGTCCTAAACGGGAACAGATAGACATTGAAAATATAGTGAAAGCAACCGGTATTGATATCAGTGCCAACTCTGCAAATAGTGCTCAAAATTCAGACAATAGTGTCGAAAATGACTTTAAGCCGGACTCGTCTGTCACTGACGACGCTAACGACGACCCCTCTGAGGACCAGTCGGAGGCAGACCCGTGTCAGGACTTGTGGGGCTATTATAGAATCTCTTGTCTCTACGACCAGACAATCAAAGGTGTAAAACATGTAAATAATGCCAACCGTTTCGCCCAATCATTCGATGAAAAGAAATTCATTCAAAACAGTATTGATTTGACTGTAAATAGTGTTAATGACAATAATGACTTGACTCACACATCACTCAACACATCGCCGACCCTCTCATCAAATCATTGTTTAAATATTTTTCTGTTTTTTGTTATTCTAATCATTTGCTTATAATTTAAATTATGTATAAATGAATTACCGGTTATTTTGTCGATAAACCAATAAATTATTAATAGATTTTCATTTCAGATTATTTTTGTTAATTTATTTGCTTTTATGGCAATTCATTTGAATCAGGGTTTTCTCAAAACGCTATTAATGTTTAAATGTATTTAAGCTTTGAATCAAATGAATGGCTGTTTTCAAAAGGCTCTAAAATGTGTGAATTGCGAGGACTTGAGAACTGGCCATCAATTTTCATTTGTTCAGGTAATTAACAAACGTTTCCTTCTATATAGATGTGGAGCGGCCTAAGGGCTAAACATCAGATTTGACAGTCGAGTCCGACCCACACTTTAGGTCTATTGTGAGTTCCGTCTGACGTCACTACTGGATGTTGAGCTCTAAGGCCGTACTCCTGGCCTTCAGTACTAATGAAAAGTACTTTTGATCCTCTGGTCGGCCTTTTGATGAACTTACACTTCAATGTGAATAACATTTTATAAATAAGTTGTTCCCAAAGAGCCAACAGTTCTCACCAATAATTCAATTACTTTTGACCGGAATATAACAAATGAAAGCAAACAATAAAAACAGGAATTAATTCCATGAAAAGCAGTCTTTCTCTGAAAATTTGATTAGAATTGAGATGAAAAGTGAATTCAAAGGAAAAACAATTGATTCGATGGAAAATCATTTATTCTAAAAGATTGAAAAATGTAAATAATAATAATTATTTGTAAATATATATAATTATTTAATAATTAGATAACATTGCAATGCATCAGAAGTGCAAATATCGGCGTTAATCAGTGCATCACATTTCAAGTAATAATAATTATAATAATTTATACATAAAAACAAAAACTATAATATTTCCAAATATTTACTCAAATATACATAATTACAGTCAGACTGTTGTCGAAAGAGGATTGTAATCGAATTGAACGCCAATCAATCACTTGAGGATCTGTAGACCAGTCCTCACGTAATGCACTAATTGGTCAAACGATGAGTTCAGACTTAAGGATCCGCACTCGTTGTCTAAGGCAGAGAAGAAAGCTTTACACGACGGATGCTTTTCGATGAGGTGGTCAGCCTGTTGCCAGAGGTCGTGTGCTGTGTGATACTGTTGCAACAGGAACAGCTGTCTTTGAAATACGGTCATCAAAGAGCTGGTGATGGTCACATTTGTGGCACTACTGTTCAACTCTTGGCTCTGAGTTTGAATCGCTTTATTGTTGTCTCGAATTTCTTTGCTTTTAATTCGACTTAGCTTTAGGTAAAGCAATGACTGACACCTGTAGCTAAGGGTGGTCAATTTGTGGTCAGTCGTTGGAACGTCGGCCGAATGCGGTGACCTTGACTTCGAAAACTTGTTTGTGATTTGTCGGATTAAATTCAATGTTTCCTTATACATAAGGAAGACCTTCTCGGCTTCATTTGTACCATTCCTCTGTTCCATTGCATTTCCTGTTAATATAAAATAAAGGACAGCCTCCAAGTATTTACAGGCCTGTACTGTCCGGTCTGTTTCGCGGTCTGCCGCGTGTTTCAGCCTTTTGGCTGCCGAGAGGTAGTCGTCCGGTTGGCCCACAGAACTAGAGATCTCTGGTGTCGATCGGTTTGAGGTCATACTCGTATTCGGTGCTGTTGTCACCGAAGGAGGTATTGGAAGCAGTGATGAATTGGATAATGGCGGCAAAAGTTGTGGCGGAGAGTGTGACTCCTGTTTAACACAATTGGGCAAAACTGCGGCCGGAGTAGAGGCCCGACTGTCCCGAGGAGTCAATGACTGTGTCGGCTCTGATGTGCTCTGACGGGAATCACTATCTTGTGGCGGGAGTTGTGGCGCTTTTAATGAATTGCTCTTAGAATAACTACTTTTATTCTTTGAGTCCTTGTCTTTGTTTTTATTCGTATCTTTGATCTCTTCTTTAATCACTTTCTTTTCAGTCTTCAACTTCTCAACACTTTTTGTTTTGGAATTAAAACTATTATTAATATTATTATTAATATTATTATTGATATTATTATTGATATTATTATTGATATCGTCTTTTGGGTTCTTTTCGATTGAATCGGAACTACTGTTGAGACTTCGATGACTTGCAGTACTGATACTACTGGCACTACTGTCGGCACAGGTCTGACCCGGAATTCGCTTCAAAAGCATTAACTTAATCGAAACGAGAAGACTTTTGGGTAAAAATGAATTATTGTTCTGTTTATTTGATTTTTCGTCTTTTGTTGGCTTTTGAGACAAAGAGTCGTCCTTTTGATTCAAAACCAGGTCTTTAGGTTTCTGAGCTTTTTGTGTCCTCTCGACTGTCGACTCTTTAAGCCATGAGTTTTGCGAACTTTGTTTGAAGTTTTCGTTTTGGACCGAATCCTCACTTTGTGTCGATTTTCTTCTCTTCTTTGGTGTCGGAGGTGAAAGACTTGCACAACTACTGGAAGAAGGACTCATACTCTCCCCGAGCTCTCCTTTCGCAACCCTATCGATGACATCTTGGATGTTATCATAGGAACTGCCTTTATATGCGGTGAAAGAGTTTGTCGATACGGTGGTTGAGGTGGTCGTAGTTGTGGTGGTCTTCTTATCAATAAAAGTGTCCAAATCCCAGACAGCCCTCTCTGGCTGTTGACCTGTTTGTGCTGTTTTAGGAGTTTCCTGCCTTGAATTCGGAATATCTTCCTGTCCCTTGACACTTTCAATGTCCGACATTTTTTTGAACTTCTCTTCCTCTTCATCACTGGACTCGGAAGAGGACGACGATATCGAAGACGAATTGCTCGAAGACTCGGATGAGTTTCCTTCAGAAGAACTCGTACTTCGGGTGCGTTTTGTACCAAAACTTTTAGAGCCGTTTTCGGCGTCAGATTTCGAAGACTTTCTTTTCTTACAATTCGTTGATTTATTGTTCAAAGTTGTGAACGACTTTTGCTCATCAAATGGTCGGCCAATCATTTGATCGGAGTTCACGTCATTGTCATTGGAAATACTTTTACGACTATTTCTGTCCACAATTTGTGCACTCATTTGAATGTCATTATTGTTGATATTATTTGTGGTCAAGTGTTGGCTATTAATTGAGTTGTTATTAATGTTATTATAATTAAGAGTCGAATACTTGACATTCGGTTCGTCGGAATAGTCGTCGAGAGCTGTGATGGGCTCTAAGGTGTGCTTCATTTCGGACAGAATCTGTTCGATCTTCGCCTTATGGCCTTTGATTCGTGTGATCTCTCGGGTGGATATCCCGAGCAATGGCTTCGGGTCATTGATCAGTAGCTTTTGGACCGAATGGTAGTCACCTAAAGTGGATTTGATTCGTTTAGTGGTCTCGTCGTCGGTCTGATTGTTTTTGCGAATGGGTTCCCCGAAGAGTGAGTTGTTTGAGTTGTTCTGCAGCGATGGTGTCGTCAGTTGTCTCTGAGACCGTTCTCTTTCCCTCTTCTCCTGCCGTTCGCGCTGTGAAGACATTGCAAGACAAGTGACAATTTGTATTCAATTCAGTAAAAACACATCAAAATTGGTTTCAGAAAAGTATTTAAAATTAAAAATCAAATCAAAACTAAAGCCAAACAAATCTGAGTTCAATCTGTTTGTCACTAAAAACAGTTTTCAAATAAAAATATAAAACAGTTTTTCAAATCATTTTGTAATTCATTTTCGTTTTGTCTTTAATTAAAATCATTTAAAATTCGTTTCAAACAAATAGTTAACTATTTTTGCGGTTAAGAGATGAACAAAATATTGTAAATCAAGTGTTAATTAATTGAATCATTGCTTAAATTAATAATATGTCAATCAATGTCTGTCTAATAATAACCCAAATTATTATTATTATTTCGACGACAAATCATTCAATACAGTCTCCACTCATACCTAATGCTCATAAATAACGTTACCCTTAAACTGCCCCTCTATTAGCAAATCCGCTTAATTATGCCTTTTTATTCTATTTGTTGGTTCATGTTCTAGGTAAGACCAAGAAAGAGGTTTGTCTACCTGATTTCGTTTCAATTTCAATAATATAGTAAAAAGTTCATATCTAGACTATCGGTGGACAATAAGCCGGCCGAAGGCATTGACCTTTCCCTCATTGGGTATGAATACGAAGTTTACCTCAGAATTGAGAACAGTTTTCTGTAAACTAATGGTTTGCAGCGCTATCTCGAAGACGATTCCAATAAGAAATTATCAGAAGATTTCTTAGAAATGCTTGAAATTCATACTAATTTTCGCAACTTTTCTACTTATTTCTTCTTCAAACAATTTTTGAGTTTCAAATACAATAGATTTACTCTTTTCGCGCAATTCTTTTTATTTACCGTTATTTCCGAAATTTTTAGAAAAGTGTCGACAAATGCACCTTTGGGTATGAGTTCGAATGAGTATGGTAATTGTTTGTCCAAATTCTACAATCAGTTATTTGTGAATTGTGCTTTCAAACAAAATCAAACCAAAAGTTAACTTTTGTTTAACCATTTAATTGGTCTAAATATGCTAAATAAATTGGAGATTAATCTTGAGCAATTTTCCAAGTTCTTGGCACAATGTAAGCAACTGTAGCACAGGACAGGTGTAACTTAATATACGGAAAACAAGTCAATACCTATTAAAATGACCAAATATTTAATTTGTAAATTTCCAATAACACAAATAAATTCCACGCATTTGTTTATTTGTCGCTCAGCCTTGGATTCACCCAATCCTACCTTTCATTATATAATTAATTCAATATTTTATCACAAATTTTGTCTAATTAAAAAGTAGAGAGAGAGAGAGAGAGAGAGAGAGAGGGAGAGAG
>JAQIWP010001151.1:0-16961 GCA_034695525.1 Euzetes globulus
AATATGAGAGCCATCAATAAATTTGTGTTAATTGTTGAACAGATCGGAGTTTGCATGTATTTGTTTATTTCCAAAATCTGTGGTCAGCTGTAAGATCAGAGGAATTTTGGAAAAAACAAATACTTCTTCTGCTCCTTTTGTATTGGTTTTAGTAACAAAATCAGTTGAAGTTTTACTCATTTTTATCGAATTCACTTTCGATTTAAGCATTTCTGTAAGTTTATCATCATTAATTTTCTTAATTCTTTCGTATTTGACAGTAGATTCTTTTGAATAATAATTGCAATAAGCAGTGAAATCGTCCTTTTTTATTAACCATTTATAAATTCTTTATTCACTAAACACTTGTCCTGGAATTTAGTCCAGCGTTTTCTCTTTCTTTCCGGCGAAAGGGTATTAGACATTTTAACTGATATAATATATAGTAATATAAATACAATTAATATTTATTGAAATCAAAATCATTTTTCAAATTATATTTACCTAATAATTGATATTTAGGTATATATATCAGTATCAAGTCTGATTTAACACAATTAAGTTGCCAATGAATTACTTGATGAATTACTACTTATTTGAGAAAAAACTTTAAAAACAATGTGCAATTTTTGATTAATTGAGTAATTAATCACAATTTCAATAATTAAAAAACTGATTCACTGAATAGTGTTTTACATATAATATGTAATACAATATTTCTGTTTAATTATTTTCTCATCAAACAATTAAAAAAATTTAGTAAAATTTTACAAAATTTTAAGGGGGTAGTGATATATTTGCAATTCTAACTTTAATTCATTGAATGATTTACAGTTTTATAACAAAGTTGTCGTAAACTTGAAAAATGAACTTTTCTGTCCATTTATAACCTTGCTCTGATTAGTGTCCAAAAACTTAAAAAACTGTACATCTGGTCTGTCTGCTGACATTCGCTACAATTCAGCTATTATTCAAATTACAATGCTCAATTTCTTAAAATAAGGAACAAAATGGCCGACTTTTTTGCCGCCATTACAAAAAAGTGCCCATTTTTTGGCAGAAATTACTAAAAATTGGAAATTTTGAAGGGAAGTCAGTTTCTCTACGCTTTTATGGGACAATTTTTTAAGCCTGGGGGGAATAAATCACCAAATTTTGGACCTAGGAGGTGTTTCCCCCCCCCCCCGATAATTCGGAAAATCCCCTTTTACACATGCTTGATTATAAGTGCGATATTTAAATATTTGATTATTAAAAAAACAGATGAATTTTAATCCATTTTGATAAATGATCTATGCCAATATTCTATATATCTAATTAAAATTATAAAAAATTGTTGTCAATTCTAGACTGTAATAGAATCAAAACCCTAATCTAAAATATACAAACTAACTAAATTTTAAATAATTGGAGAACTTTTTGCGATTCATTATTTTATTTAAGTAAATAAACATTCATTGAATTTTTTAGACCCCTATTTACTGCTAAAAAATCATAAAAATAAATGAATAAAATCCAATAAATGGCTGAAAACAAAAGAACGAGTGAAAGACATGTCAGAAAATGTAGTCAACGAAAATCAAGTGACGATTGCCTCACATTTTGCTTCTAATTTCCAGTTTATTTCTTTGGCTGACAATGATTGACTGAATTACTTCAACGAATCATTTTATTTTAACCTCCTAATTGGTTTTGTATATATCAGGGACAAATTATTGTGTCAGAAATCTTTTTGAAAGTTATTTTCTTCTTTTCTGTGTTTGTTGTATTCTTTGCTATCATTTGTTTATTATTCTGTATTTCGCTCAATACAAGACTCATATTCTTTGTGAAGGAGTTATTTACCCCCCGTTATCATAAAAATTTAAATAAAATAATCATATAATCCTGAAAACTGTTAGTTTAATATTCGTGTTCCTTTATTTATAAAAATGAAGCACTTTGAAATTTTTAAAAAAGGATTGCCTCATCAATTTTTATTTAAAAAAGGTTTATTTAAAAAAGTTAAAAAATCAAACAGTTAAAATATATTTATTCCTCAATTATACAGTTATGTACAATGTTTTCTCATAATTAATATCAATTCATTTCATTTAGTGAACAGAGAATCGATGAGCAGATAATTAGGGACACAGTTATAGACAAAGAGATAGAACTCAAAGCTATTAATTGGAAACCAATCCATACAATAGAACCCAATGTCGGGTCCGCACAACCGCTCTATGAATGCTATTATTTTAAGTCTCTGCGTTACTGTCAGAGATCTGACAGTCAATTGCCTGTAAAGATAGAGTCGAGGTAACTCACTACCAGTATTATAGTTCCAGCAACTATCAAGGGAATGTCCGCCTCATTACGTTGAATACCATAAATTAGCAACATTACTTCTGGCGAACCTATGTAGTACAAGATGAACAAGATGTATTTGAATATATCATTGACATCATCGAAAGGTCAAAAGCAAGTTCAAAATAATTACCTTAAACAATTTACCATTATTGAGATAATAATTTGAAAATTGCCTGAATGATATTCTTGGTAAGAATGATCTTTTATTTGTGAACATAATATGACTTAATGAGTACAGGTTTTAATAAAATTGATTTTCAAATTGTAATAGATCAAAATCCACTCAAAATTTGCTTTGAATAAAAAACTCGAATTCAAATTATTGGTTCCACTATTTTTACTAGATTTATTTAACTTGCAATTTATACAATTGCAATCAATTTTACTCATTTTACTCACATACAAAATTTAAAACGAAAAACTCAAATTATTAGTCAATCGGGGGCTAAAACTTCTTTTTTAAGGGAGGATGATAGTAAATAGGGTTATAGCCAAAAAACTAAGGTCCACCAAACTAATTGATCAATAATTATATTTTGGTCTTGGTTGTTAGTTAATTTTTTTTTAATGAAGATTTCTAATAAATTGCGTGTTAAATAAGCCAGGTATCGATGATGAAAGCGATGCTAAAATTCAAATTTTGAATTATATTTTTATATTATATTCGAGAATCGCGTTTTAAAATAAAATTCATATATAAATTGCATGTTAAATAAATCTACTAAAAATAGTATAACCAATAATTTGAATTCGAGTTTTTTATTCAAAGCAAATTTTGAGTGGATTTTTATCTATTACAACTTGAAAATCAATTTTATTAAAACCTGTACTCATTAAGTCATATTATATCCACAAATAAGAGATCATTCTTACCAAGAATATTCAGGCAATTTTCAAATTATTATCTAATAATGGTGGTAAATTGTTTAAGGTAATTATTTTGATCCTGCTTTTATTTATATCTAATAAATTGGTTTAATTAGATTGAAAAGCTTAAACGCACGACTAGACAACTCTGGGCCATCAGGAAGTAAATAGCAAAAAGACCAGGTATTCTTTTGATTGGCAACTAATCAAGGTATTATCAAATTAAAATTTAAAACACATTATTTTTTAATTTAATACTTTTATTGTTCGCTGAATTATTTCCGAATCGATCAATGTATCAAGTTCATTTAAGTTTCGGATTTCAAATTGAATCGTCAAAATGATTATACAAATAAAGAAATTTATGGCATTGATATTTTCAAGCAAACTATTTCAATATCTTAAGCAATGTTGTAATACATTTAAGGAAGGTACTCTAGACAAATCTATGAGAACCATGTTGAAGTACGCATTTGAGAAAAACATTTTACTTTCAAATTATACCGAACATGATCGTGGTGAAAATATTTCATTAATAAGGATAATCAGGGTCTCAATATGTAGACTGTCGTGTCTATTGATTGGTATTAGATCTGGTTTAATGGCGTTTACTGATGACCCAATGTTGCGGACAGTAATTGTCGACATCACATTTGGCATAAGGAACAGAACCATAATTGATCTGATTATTTGTGCTACTGCATTTATTTATTTCTTATTTGGGGCTGTCGTTCAATACCAAGAAATGACAAATTCATTAAAATGTATTAAATATTTGGTGGCTATTATTGACAATAAGTTTGCCTTTAAATTAATCGAATCGAAGTACAATCGTTTGGCAAACGCTTTGCATATAATAACCGATTATTTGAATCTTTACCATTTGTCTGCTGTGTTCTTGTCACATTCAATATATTTTTACTACACATATTTCTTTTATTTTGACCCAAACGCTGGCTTTTCGTGGCTCATGTTTGTCATTTGGGTAATACCAACGCATCTATGCATACAACAAACCTTGGCTGTTGTGCATTTTGTTGGCATCCTGGGCACTGTCTCTCTCTATTATATCAGAAACGCGTTCATTAAAATCGAGAAGAGATTCCAATTGTGTCTAAACTTCAAAAATCCAAGACTTTTGCAAAAAGCTATCGATAGACACAACTTTATGACAAAGTTTGTCGAAGATGTCAATGATATCTTCAAATACATCATGTTCATTCTGTACTACATAGCTTCGCCAGTATTAATGTTGCTAATTTATGGTATTCTGCGTAATGAGGCGGACATTCCCTTGATTGTTGCTTCAACTATAATAGTGGTAATGAGTTACAGCACACTTCTAGGTTTTAATATTATGAGTTCCCAAATAATACGATCAGCCCATAGGCCTCAACTCTATCTCTACAGGCAATTGACTGTCAGATCTCTGACACTAACAAAGAGACTTAAAATAATAGCATTCATAGAGCGGTTGTGCGGATCCGACATTGGGTTCTATTGTATGGATTGGTTTCCAATGAATGGCTTTGAGTTCTATCTCTATGTCTATAACTGTGTCTCTAATTATCTGCTCATCGATTCACTGTTTACTGAAATGAATTGATATTAATTATCAGAAAACATTGTATATTACTGTATAATTGAAGCCTAAAAATATCTTAACTGTTTGATTTATTAACCTTTTTAAAATAAAAATTGATAAGAAGGCAATCAATTTAAAAAATTTCAAGGTGTTTCATTTTTATAAATAAAGGAACACGAATATTAAACTAACAGTTTTCAGGATTATATGATTATTTTATTTAAATGTTTATAATGACGTGGAGTAAATAACTCCTTCACAAAGAATAACAACAAACAAATCAAAGAAGAAAATAACTTCCAAAAAGGTTTATGACATAATAATTGGTCTTGATATATACAGAATCAATTAGGAGGTTAAGATAAAATGATTAGTTGGAGTAATGAGTCGGTGATTAATTCAATAAATGAAATAAACTGGAAATTAGAAGCAAAATGTGATTCAATCGACACTTGCGTTTCGTTGACTATATTTCCTGACATGTCTTTCATTCGTTCTTTGTTTGGGTTTTAGCCATTTATTGCATTTTATTTATTTATTTATTTTTTACAGATTTTAACAGTAAATAGAGGGTCTAAAAAAATTCTCGAGTTCATTCACTTACTAAAAATGAAAGAAAATGTTTCATCAAGATGGTTGCCAATTATTTAAAATTTAGTTAGTTTGTATACTCTAGATAAGGATTTTGTCTCTATTACAGTCTGTAATTGACAACAATATTTTTAGAATTTTAATTGGATTAATTGAAATATTAGAATAGATTATTTATAAAAATTCATTAAAATTCGTTTGTTTTTTAAATAAACAAATATTTAATGATTGCAATTATAATCAACTTTAAGAAGAATGGGAATAAAGACAATATTTTTCATCAAGTTACTCGACATGATATTAATGAAATCAAAAATAAAATGAACAATCATACTTAATAAATATCTCATGAATAGATGATATGTACTTCCTTTGACTTATCAGATTAGAAGGTATTGCTGATTACATATTTAAAATTAAATATTATATAATATATTTCTTTCCAATTCTTTTTACTATTATTATTATCTTGAACCATTCCTAAGATATTTAAGTTCTAATTTACTAATTTTTAAAACATTTTGGTTCATCACGGTCATATAACAAAATATTTTTTATATTATTGAAAAATACAATTAAAAACAGGGCTAAAAATCTGGTTAAATACCCGGGCGTTTCGGTCTATCGAGGTTTTAATCTCAACCTTTTTCAAAACACTTGAAAACTGCATTCAAAACTTGTGCCAATTTTCCTGTTGGTTATTGGAGGATATAATTTTAATCCTGACCCCGACATTCAGAAAAGTAATTTCTAAACAAAAATGAAATGTTCTTGGTATCATAATTAAGCATTACAGCAATAATACTAATGAAGTTAAGCAATCGAGATTTTTGATTACATCCAAGAGCTAATTTTTAAAATAAATGATCGATTAATTTGTTTTTATTAAACATACGGTCTTTTCAAAGCCAAAGACTAATTTATTAAACATTTCGATCATATTTTATAATCAAATAATTTGTTTGAAACAATAGAGAAGAGAATAGCCATCGCATGGATTGATCTGATCTTTGAAGTCAAATCGGTTTTCACCCAAAAAACGACTTTAATTCTGAACAAATTGAATGGATTTGTAGAGTTGGGTACTTTGAACGCTGTTATGGGATCGTTGGGTGCGGACCTCACATCTCTGTTGATGTGTTTGAATGGAATGAATAATTCAAAGCTCAGCGAAGAAACCAAAATTTGTGTGAATAGGTCTGAGAAGATTCGGATCAATTATATCGGAAAGTCTGTCGATTTGCACATATAGATTGGACAGCAGGGTATTGGACAGGGTGTACATCAGTGAGGTTAGCATTCAGATCTGTTCGTAACGGAACAGAATAGATGACATCAATTGGGTGAATCCGCTAATTGCATGGAGCGATAGCTGAATTGTTTAGAAAAATGACCAGAATCTTTTGGCTTCATTGAACTGATCACCGATAAAAAATATGATGACTGTGCAGAGGGCAGCACTCAATGTGGTCGGTAATAGGTTTGAAATGCTTTCGGTCACATAATAGACTCCACTGCTATACCAGTCTGTTATGGAAACAAATTTTGTAATCAACTAATTTTATCCTCGGTTTACAATCTATCCTCGGTTTGAATGGTGCAGTTCAGTCCTGTATTTTATACAGTCTAAGTCTGTAAATTAAATGTAACTTAACATTTGTAGTGTCTACTAGCTCGAGGATAGACTGTATGAGTGATTTACAAAAGTTGTCTCAACTGTTTTGATGATCATTTGTAAAGACTTTAGATTTTGTTATATTATCAGTCATAGAGAATATGCAGTGCATCACTAATAGAATCCAGGTAGCTAGAGCCAAAAGTGCCAGGTTCCCATTGATTTTCTGGTCGATTGTTGTTGGATACAACTCCTGTCGTTTGTCTTATTCATGAGAATGCAGTCATCTATTGTTCCGCTATTATCATCCGAATTGATAAGAACTATAGCAGTGGTCACCAAACAGATAATACCCAAATCGATGGGGTGTTTCCCATGTATTCAATGACTGTCCGCTCGAGTAATAGATAAATGTCTTTATAATGAAAGTCTTTGTTTCGATGTTTAATAAGTTTTGTTATCAGGGTTTCGATCGGCACTTGATTTTCATTACATATTATATGGCATTCTCTCAAGTCAGTGGTCAAGTGTTCAGGTCTTCCCCAATACACACAAAGGCTTCCTGTGGCCAAAACAGAGATTGTCGAACATTTGGAGGACATCAGAGTTGGGCTGATTTATAGTCGATATGATTGTTATGTTTTGCTTTAACGTCATCTATATTAAGCACTTTATTACCTGATTATCGATTAAACAATTTATTCAAATAAATCACATCTAAATCATAACAAATGACTGACCACTTCGGCCACATTACTGTCCAAACCAGTTGTCGGTTCGCCACAGGAAATGACATTTGGTTTATGAATGAGCTGTAAGTTCCAAAGCGATGGCCAGCCCTTTCTGTTCCCATCTATTGGAGTTCTGAGCCTTACGTGACCGAAAGAATTTTAGACCTGTTACGGACCACATTGAGTGCCGCCCTCTGCACAGTCATCATGTCATCACTTAAATGAGGACAAAAGATTCTGGTCATTTTTCTATACAATTCAGCTATCGCTCCATGCAATTAGCGGATTCACCCAAATGATGTCAACTATTCTGTTCGGTTTCGAACAGATCTGCATGCTAACCCCACTTATGTACACTCTGTCCAATGCGCTGTTGTCTAATCTTTGTGTGCAAATCGACAGACTTTCCGATATAATTGATCCGAATCTTCTCAGACCTATTCAAACATATTTTGGTTCTTTCGCTGAGCTTTGAATTATTCATTCCCTTCAAACACATCAACAGAGATGTGAGGTCCGCACCCGACGGTCCCATAACAGCGTTCAAAGTACCCAACTCTACAAATCCCATCAATTTGTTCAGAATTAAAGTCGCTTTTTGGGTGAAACACGATTTGACTTCAAAGGTCAGATCAATCCATGCGATGGCTATTCTCTTCTCCATTGTTTTAAACAAATTATTTGATTATAAAATATGATCGAAATGTTTAATACATTAGTCTTTGGCTTTGAAAAGACCGTATGTTTAGTAAAAACAAATTAATCGATCAATAATTTTAATAATTAGCTGTGGATGTAATCAAATATCTCGATTACTTAACTTCATTAGTACTAATGTTCTGATGCTTAATTATGATACTAAGAACAATTAGTTTATGTTTAAAATTTCGTAATCGATATCCGGCTTATTTAACACCCAATTTATTAGCAAACTTTGTTTTTTGCAAAAATAAACATACAATAAATTTATTTTCAAACTTGAACATATAAATTAATTGATAAGTTATGGTTTTGAGACTTTAAGTATTAAAATAGAAACACATCCCCATAATAAACATTATTAATAATTATTAATTAATCAGGATTTTCTTTTTTTCCAATATTTTATTTATATTTAAAAGCTGTGATACAAAATTATTGATTGTTTTTACTTATCTTTTAAATTCCTAAAATAAATTGCAAACGAACTACAAAATCAAAAATTAACTGAAAACTTGTTTTACAGTTTCTAAGCCTAAATAAACTAGGGAAATAAATATCAAACTCTGATTAATCACCAAGATATTTCAGTTCGAATTTTGAGAATTTTTATGTGTTTTGGCCAACCACTAGACCAACAGAAACTTTAGAAACAATTAACTTATATCTATAATGGACATTTGAAAATTATTATATATAATGTTCAAATACTTTTCCAGTTATTTAAAATTTAGTTAGTTAGCATATTCTAGATTAGGATTGTGTTTCTATTACAGTCTGAAATTGACAATAATTTTTAAGTCTTTAAATACATAGATAAGTTTAGATATGACCTACTCTTTCAAATATATTTGGGATTTGTTTAGAAACTAATCGAACTGAATGATTAGTTCATTTTTTCCTGGTCAAATTCTTTCCAGCTTTAAATAGAATTCTTAAAGCATTAGAGTTTACATTATAACTATTGATAATAAACTGATTAATCCGAACATTGCCTTTATAAAATTGCCGAACATTTGTAAAAATAATCGAGCACAAATCTGAGACCATTAGAAAAGAGAAGCCGAACCAAAGGCTAACAATACTTGCGATAAGACATAAGTATTCTTCGAATTGCATTCGAAGTGATATCTCGTAAATAGTTGTCGGCTGTGAAGGAAACTCAACAAACAACTGGTGAGTTTTGTCGGCCCTATCAGGGTCAAAAATGTCTGTGGATAGACCGGTCGTGCCCTCAGTTGTAAAATATTCTTTATAGCAATCAGTTTTACGATTGCACTCATTTGAACAGGTCTTGTCAAAGTTGAACCAGGTCTTTGTTAATTTTGTTCCAAAGTCGCCTGATCCAAATTTTAGGGAACTATTTCTATCATTTACCAGATAATTGAAATGATAATCCGAATTATTTGCCATAAACTGGCTCATTTGGCACCAGAACAAGCACTCTTCCTTTGATTGAGCCTCCAAACAGGGCCGGACTATTGGCTTAAATGTATAACTGATTACAGTTTTCTTGTATTTAACTAAAGAAAACTTTGAATTATTTACATTACCGAGCAGAGAGCCAGGCTTAAGATGGCCCAGGACTCGTTTTGTCCGATCGTGAAATTGAAGGGAGAAGGTACAGTCTCGTACAAACTGCTCGGTCATATTCAAAGTGATCAGAACAAGAACTGATGAATGAAATGTGTTCTTCAATACATTGTATCTGTCGTCTGACTGTCCGCTCAATTGTGGAAATATTGTGAAACAATAGTGATATAGACTGATATATGAGGTCATGTTCGACACCTGTTCACAATTTAAGCGTTTCTGCTCTTGGTAAACACCACAATAATTCAGTGCTCTTGGTGACTCTTTCAAGATATTAAACTGGTTTCTTATTGATAAGTTTTTTGGAATTTCAAATGTTTTCAATGAAATATTTGACTTCACCAATTCATTGATATATTGGTCATTTAACTGGTTCAGCTTATGATAGCATATGGAGATGCCGGGTAAGTCAACTGAATCTTCGCTGCCATACCTGACATTTGTTGTGGTTTCGTATCGAAAGTAAATTTCACTAATTTTCAATGTTTGGTAAATACATCCCAAAAGACACAACAATTTTATCAATACGTCTAAATTGAACTTCATTGTTGAATTTTCAATATAAAATCTTACCAATACAGTTTTATTAAAAATTTCAAGGTTAACATTTCGAAACCTGTTACATCTACATGTTCATTTTATATGTTTGTTTTTTGTCTTTTTAAAATGACAATTGCATTAAAACCTTTACTAAAATATTTGTTAGAGAAGAATAGATTATTGATTTTCGATTCATTAAATGGAACAATGTATAAGAAAAATGTAAAGATACCAATTAGCGAGATAATTACTTTATTGAAATGATTACTTTGAAAATAGTGCCTGGCATATTTCGATACGAAATGTTTCGATTTATACAATTCATTATGAAATTGTTCAATTATGAAATTCAATTTGACAAGGTAATATATAATGTATTAAACATACAGTGCACCAAAACTTTGTTTTTTACAATAACTTATGGTGAAAATGACGAATAAATTTTAATATATTGCCTGAACTAAATAAATCCAATAATAGGCAAATGATAAAAAACAGAGCAAAGAAGAAAATAATTGACCTTAATAATTGGTCTTGATATAAACGTGAACAATTGTCATTTCAAGATTACCCTTTTTCGTGATAAATAAAGGCATGTTTTTCTAAATCATTTCGAGGTTTTGGGCAAAAAACAGTCAGTTGGTATGTCTTTTAACATCATTTATAAAGACAGCCATATCTAGTGACAATGTCTTTATAATTGATTCAATGCTTTGAAGGGCCTTTTAATTAGTAAATTTGGTTTCGTTAATAATGTGTAACATTCAAACACTGGTCTTATAATCCAATAAATTATAATTAATTTAATTTCAAATAGTTGCAAACAAATAAATTTATGACATTTAATGATATTTAGTGTTAAATTCAATTGTTCAATTTTTTAATTGATATTTAATTGTAATTAACCTGTATTTAGTGCTTGTCATATATCTCTTCATATTTGTCACTTATTTTTAAAACTACTCAAAGCGAAGGCATTGATAGTAAATGAAATATATTCTGAAATCAAAAAGTATTCAACAAATACTATCGAGAATTTCTATTATTTTACAGTTTCCAGAGAATGCTTTGCTTTGAAATTTTCATATAAAGACATGTCTTCATACCGATCTCAGCTACAGCTGGGGTTACCTTGTCTTTCTAAATCAATTATCAAGGCACTCTTCTCTAGCAAATGATTTAAAAAGTGTCTTTCTTTGTCAAGAAAAATGTTAAATGATAAGTTGAAGTAATTCAGTCAATGTTTAAGTCATTTAACAAAATGAACTGTAAATTTGAATTATTTAAAAACCTAATTAAACTTATTCATTTTTTTAAAATCATTAGAAACTGATTAAACATACTCTATTTAGCAAATAATAAACTTCGTTCAATTTGGTAGTAAATAATCAAAAAAAATATCACATAATTTTATAAAATGATTCAAAATTTTATATTACAGTTAATGTAAATGAGTTACATAGTTAAGTTACTGTAACTAATTGAGCTTGTTATTGGTAATTAAAAATCAATTTATAAAGTTAAAAAATTATTTACTTTTTGTTCAATTCAAGATAATTTTGGCCAAAAATAATTGAAATCATAATTTGTTCAATTTATAAAATAATGTGTTCTTTGCTACAGTTCACAATAATATTAATAATACTAGTTCAATCTATTCAAGATTTTAAAAAATATGGTAAATATAAAATAAATGCTAGACTTATCAAGCATAGTTACAACAATTGAAGCTTCTCACTCGATGCTTTTCAATTTAATAACTAACCATTATTAATTATTAATAATTATTAAATTGCAATATATCTCGCAACCTTCATCCGGCAGACTGAAACAGTCCTAGATTATTATCCAATCAATTATCAGACAAAAGGAGAGTTGAAGTCCAGCATAAGAATCAGATTTCAGAGCAGTGCAGGAATTGTTTATTTGAAGGGATTTTATAAATTTATAAGAGAAGTCTACAACAGAATCCTTCCCATGTACAAAAAAAACGTATTGGAATTCAATTGATGGTTTTTATACTTCGATTCTGTGCAACTTCCAGCAGGGGCAAGTTTAGCTGACTAAAAATGAATTAAATCCTGTCTAAAATTACCCTGATTCCAATATTACAAACTTTTTTATTGTTTTTAAATAATTAATTTTTTATTACAATTTATTCTCGAAAAATATTTAATTGCCATTTTTCCAATAATAATAATTTAATAAAGATTGCACAGGTTGAATAAACAGTTTTGTTTTAATTACAGTCTGTTTTGTATATTTTTATTAACTTGGCTAGAAATTTGATACTTTTAAATAAATATTTTCATGTTTCACCAAAACTACGGTTTGTAAAATGTATGTAATATGTATGCTGTGTTTGTAAAAAATGGTTAGCGCCTAAACTTCCAAAATCAACATGATAAATTTTTATAATTAGTTATTAGTTGCTTGAAGAGATGATACAAAACATTGTTTAGGAAGCAAGGGATCAAGGAACTTTTGAAATAAGTTATTTGTTTAAACGGAATATTCAAATTGTTTTGTGTAATTTCATTAATTTAGCTGGTATTCTGGTTTATGTCTTCCAATGATAATAAATTAAGTTTTCAGTTTAAAGTGGAAACGAAATAAGCCCACTATTGGCCATCTCTGCTATTAAGTAATGTTTTTCTTTCAGTTTGTAATGACATTAATTTTTCAAAACAGATATAATGGATTAATTATTTAAAATTTTGTAATGTTTCACTTTATACTCACAGCTATACTAATCTACCACACATTTTACCGAAAATCATTATTTTTAAAGCAATATAGGTACAATACTTAAAAAAGAGGAATTTTGAGCCGAAAAATAGTAACAATTACAGTTTGCTTAACTTATGTAATAATGAATGTCTTTCTTACAGTTTGTGTTAAAATGTATAAATTAAAATAAAAAATTGAAATATAGAAAAAATTAAATAAATATCTCTTCAAGCAACTAATAACTATTTATAAAAATTTATCATGTTGATTTTGGAAGTTTGGGCGCTAACCATTTTCTAGAATTATAGACGGATTTTAGGCCATTTGGTTGACTACATTTGAATTTCAATTGTTTTATCATTTTTTATTAAACTGAACTGTGTTGAGAAATTTAGTAAATTATGTCAGTTATTACAAATGCAAGGTAAAAATCAGAATTCACAACAATGTAAGAATCGAAAACAGGAAGTATTTGAGAAAATTAAACTTGAATTTCAAAATGAATAATCAAAGAAATCAGACAAAAGTATTAATTTTAATATTAACCAAAATTTAACTAAAGATCAGAAATTTAAATTTTTAGAACTCTTAAGATCTTTTGAATTACAATTTGGTAAACATTCGTTAGATTTAGGTTTTTGTGATTTATATAAACATAAGATTGAAACGGAAAACAAAATAGTTAATACACCCAACTATAGGTTAACCCCAATTGAAAAGGAATTTATTCAAAGACAAGTTCAACAGTTCATTGATGCAGGGATTGTTGTAGAATCCACATCTCCTTACAATTGGCCAATTCTTGTAGTCCCAAAGCCTGATGTTGGCAGGTGGATACTTGATTTAAGGAAATTGAACACAATCACAGACAGAATCATTTCCAATACCTCCAATTAAGACTGTGCTTTCCGCACTCGGAGGATCTGAATGCTTTGTCAAAATAGACTTAACACAAGATTCTTTCAAATTGCTTTAGACAAAAACATTCAGGAAAAGACAGTTTTTTCGACAGACATAGTTCATTATCATTTCACTCGTTTAGCCCAGGTTCTAAGCGGATCACCTGGGCTTTTCTCGAACAATTAAGATATTGCTTACCTAGAATATTTGATTTTAATTAGTTATGTTGATAACATAATATTATTTGCGAGGACATTTGATGAGTTCTTAAATAGACTCATAATTTGTTTAGAAAGATTAAAGAAATATAATCTCAAATTAAATGGGTCAAAATGTGAATTCGGAATGAATGAACATTTTTGGGTTTTACTATCTCACAAAAATAAATTGAATTAGATGACAAGAAGGTAAAAAGTGTTTTAGAAATGTCAGAACCAAAAGACATCAAACAATTGCAAAGCTTTTTAGGACATATCAATTTTCAAAGAGAAAACATCGAAAATTGTTCAATTATATAACAAACATTATAAGCTACTTAAGAAAAGCATTAAATTTGAATGAATTTGAACCGACACTTTAACCTATGACTTCGTTGCGGCCAAAAGACTACAAATGGAAAAGAAAGAGTTATTGCTTTATCAAGCAAAACATTGTCTGGTTTTCAAAAGAATTATATTATATCAGAAAAAGAGTATATTGCATTTTATTTTACATTATTTGGGTTTAGACCTTATTTGTTTAGCAGGAAATTTACTGTTATTATTAATAACTTATTAATGATCATTCCTGTATAACAAGTATTAGAAACACCACTAAAGTTAACTAGACTTTTCCGCTGGTCTCAATATTTAAGTGATTTTTAATTTGATGTAATTAATAAGACTCCAAAACTTACAATACAACCTTACAAGTTCCATGTGCCAGGATTTTAAGTTCCCAAACAAGTCTAATGTTTAAGATCTGAGATATTAAACAAATTAATTGTCGATTCATATCTTATCAAATAATTAAGTCAAAACTTTTCTTCACTAAAAGAATATTTTGGTCCAAGACCAATAAAGTTTTTTACCACAAAAAGTTAGTTTAAAATTAATGATTTATAAAATTTTAATTCATTTTTCTATCAAAACTTGCATCGAAACTATTATTTGAGTCGAATATTTTGTGAATTACAAGCTTTCACATTATTATATAATCGGGTAATAATAATTAATAAATGTGAGAGGCAACATATTAAAAAAGAAAGATAATTTTTAAGGATATAAATGTACTTAAATTGTAAACAGGATATAATTACAAATCAAAATAATCGAAAGATATTTTTAGGTTTAAATATAAAATATACAGTCGAGTCGAGTCTCCTTTTTGGCAGCTTTGACAATTATTTTATACAAAATTGTCTAATAATATTAAATTTTATCCTCAAATTATTTTTATTAATGTTTAAATTTTGTCAGTAATATTTCTTTCTAAATCTACAAGATAAACAGCCATTTACTTTCTAAACAAAAAAAATAACATGTGTTATAGACAAGATAATATTTGACAGAATATTATCTTACTAATAGATATTTTTAGTATAAATAGAAAATTGAATTTTTTTACGAACTTTAGATTTTTTTAGAAATTTTGTATTTATAAAAATGTTAATTAAAATTAATTTTGTTTTATTTTTTGCAAACATATGTTTCGCTGAAGAGTTACCAACAAATTATGAATACTATACAAAGGGTGGCATTAAGTCAGGTCTTGTAGCCACTGGCGATAAATTCCATTTAAATGGCAAAGAGATCCAGATATTTGCCGGATGTTTGCACCCCTTCCGAGTGCCCCCAAGCAGATGGTCAGAGAATCTATTGAAGATGAGAGCCGCCGGACTTAACGCTGTAATCATTAAATAGTTTTAAATTAATTAATTAGAATATAATTAATGTCTAATATTAAAAATGTTAATTAACTTTAAAAATTTTAGGTCGAGTTCTATACGGCATGGTTTTTACACGAACCGACTCCGGGACATTTTGACTTTGAATCAGAAGCGCAGGATCTGAAACGCTTCCTCACCCTGATTAAAGAGCATGATATGTTCGCAGTTTTCAGACCTGGACCTTATATCTGTTCCGAAGTGGATTTGGGAGGCTTTCCCTCTTGGCTGCTGAGGGATCCAAAGATGAAATTCCGATCCAATTATAAGCCATATCTCGAAGCCGTCGAAAAGTATTTCAGTAAAACCTTTTCCGTCGCCAAAGACTTTCAGTTCTCAGTAAATGGCGGACCAATTATTATGATTCAACTCGAGAACGAATTCGGGGGTCGACTTCATTCTGATCCCAATCGAATGGAATATTTCAGGTCCTTGATGAATTACACCCACAAATATGGTATGAAAGAGTTGCTTATGAAAGCTGAAAATGGACCGAATAAGGACAGCATTCTTGACGGTAAGCCAATCAACTAAAGCCTTACCCCATGAGTGCACATAATATGTGATTCATAACAATTCAATTTCAAAGATGTATTGGAAACCATTAACTTCGGAACTGATGGCGTCAAGAATCGATTGAAACTTTTGAAAGATTTACAGCCAAAAAAGCCTCTGTATGTGTATGAGTTCTATCCCGGAGCAGGGGATACTCAGTGGGGACATAAGCATGGTACAGTGGCTGTTCAAAAATTTGCTCAGGCTTTAGAAGAAATCGTTTCTTTGGGCGCCTCTTTCGGAATGTATATGTTTATGGGCGGCACTAACTTTGGTTGGAATGCTGGCTGTTATGATAAGCAG
>JAQIWP010001152.1:0-16957 GCA_034695525.1 Euzetes globulus
AAACTTGTCTACCTTGTCAACAGTTTGTGACCAACAAAGTCCGTGGCATAATCAGGATAAGTCTTGATTTTCTATTTAAATTGTGATACCACGACTAAACAGCGCTTTAATCATATTATTTTTCAATTTATTTACTAGTTGATCAAAACAAATAATACAATTACAAAATATGAAGACAAAAAAATTACAAATTTAATCATTTAAATGAGGAATTATTTTCAAGAAAAGAAATAAAAACATTAATGAATAAAAGGCTTTACAGACCATAAAATGCCATTTTTGTAAAAATATCAAAAATTTTAGGGGTTAGTCAACATTTATCGGATTTCTGTGACATTACCAAATTTTTAATAGATAATATTTAATAATTTGCATGGCACTATTATGAATTTATTGAATACTCAATCAGCATCTCCAGTTGGTACAGAATTTGCCATTATTATCCAGCTATAATGATGAAGACCATTACAGTTTATTATGAATTTGAAATGTATCATTCAAAATAAATTCTGCATTAATTTTAAAATTATTTTTACCCTTGTAAAGCCAATCAGAGAAGTGGGCGACCTATTGAGTGTACCAAAAAAATGTTCAGGGTAAACGAATAGACTTGAGTTTGAAACATATTCCTACAAGAGCGATTGAAAGTTACACAAAACTAAAAGATTAGACGAACAATAAAAGACAAAGCCATATAACTGACATGCCCTTAATGATTATCCGAGGTCGAAGCCTAAATTGGCCATCAGAGTCAAATAGTGAAAGAAAAGCAAAGAATCTGGTAGTTAAGTAATAACAATTTGAAACTCAATTCTTTAACAATAGGCTTTCGTTTATTGTCCAAATACTTGGACTGTCTCCTAAAGAATAGGGAAAAATTCTCGCATAAACTGCCCTTTTTTTGCTTCAAATATCCCGAAATGCTTCACAAATATTTCCCATAAAATAATATATGAGAAATGTTTTTGAAAATGACAATGCATTCCATATATTATGCGAATCCCTTGCGATGGAGATGTGAGACATAAGACATGTTTGAAAAATGAGTGCTAACTCTGAATATATGATAACCTTATCGTTTGACTGCTCTTCAGACACATTTTTTGACGAATAACTTGTCATTTCTTATATAGATTTTATCTGTTTATTGATATACTTCACAGAAAAAAGTTCAAAATGTTACAAACTTTTTATTTTTTGCCGACAAACCAAACAGAAGAAATCTTGAGTAAACCATCTTGCTTGGACCAAACAAAATTTCAACAAAGAATATCTAAACAGAAAACTTAGAAATACAACTAGATAAAACCAATAATTAACAAAGATGTTCAATATTTATTAACATATAATTTATTTAAATATATTAAGCAAAAAATACATTACAAGTTCAAAAATAATTAAAAAGAAAAGCAGCGATTTTTGTGTGAAAATTCTGATGTCGTGAAACACTTCATAGAAGTTTATAGTTAACTAATTAAAGATAAATATTTGAAAATTACAAAATACTTTCATTGTTTGCTTTTAAGGCACTTTTAAATCGTTTGGAAAACCATTTGATAATAATATGAGTTAAAATACATTCATTTAACATAATTTTAGTTAAAGTTTTGAATAAAATTTCTATGCAATTCTATGAATGCAAATCAATAAAATGGCTTTTAAACTAGGCCTTCATATTGTTAATCAAGAATACTTTTCCACATGCGTTGTTAGGAACTCATATAAATTTATATGTCAAGAAAATGCATCTATGCCAAATATTCTATTAAATTGTAAAGGTCAATTTAATTCATTATTAATTAGAAACTTAGTGGAACGTTCCTTGGGTTTTAATGACGATCCTACTAGATCCCACTGAATCTTTAATTTAAAGTTCAATAGAAAATCTTAGATAAAACTTTCCTCTAATCCCTGAAATCTACTATTCATTTCATTATTAATCTTAAATATGATATTAATTAAAAAACATTCATTACTTTTCTATTGTCTTTTGTTTGAAACTATTCTGTTTTAATCATTTTTCTTCACATCGTTTTTTGTGATTCTTTGAACAGAAGAAAAATATTTAATTCCAAGAAAATTAATAACGAATTTCTCTCATAACTGAATGTAAGGAATGAAAACTCTATTAAATTGTTTTGAATGAAAGCAAAAATATGATCCGAAACGACAAGAAAATCAATAAAATGATTAAAACATTTTTCTGAAAAATCACTAATAATTAGATTGAATTCCAGGGAGACTTTTCAGTGTCAGTGAGAAAGTAAAGCTAATGTTATGGACATCAAATGACATGCAATTTTCCACTTGGATAGAGAACAGAATAATTTTTCCAAAATAATTATTAAAAAGATTAATGACTAAATCAAATGTGCAGAACATGTTTTTTAAATAAAATCCTGATTTTCATTAGAATTCAATTGAACTAGATTCAGCAAGAAATATCGATCCAGAATCAGTTCAAGAGTCGAAGGCTTAACCTTTGACCGACGTTTGATGGAAAGTATAGCACTGTTTGCCTTTGAAGCCATTCATAATAGTATTTCCACCCAATGAGCCATAGAGTTGTGTGAATGCAAACGACGGACAGACTCTACAAATGATTGGAAGAGAAACAGATAGTAGTCAGATATAAATGATTATTCAGAATAATAATTCACTCATTAATAATACCTTAGAGCACTTTGCGCGAAGGGTGTGGGTGTCAGGCGCTCGGCTGTGAAGCTCTCATGCAATCATTCCGTGCAGTAATTTGGTAATAATAATAATAATATTGAATAAATAAATAATAGCTTTTCGATAAAACATTTTAATCTATACCTAAGAATCGCATATAAAACACAAATATTGTCGCCAAAAAAATCAATATTCATGTTATGTGAAGTCAGACTCTCTGTTCCCTTCATTATTGAAAACACTTTATTCATTATAATTTAGTAGCAATAAATTTGTGCCAAAAATCATTAAAGTAAATGAAATTTTTATTAGTTTCAACATGCTTATTACTTTTCCTTTGCTGTAATTTATCAAATTTGGAAATTTAGAGATTTTTTTACAAAGAGTAGTTTTTTAAAGAATGTTTTAATGAAATTCTTTAAATACTTTTAAAATGAATTTTACCCAGGAAAGAATTTTGAGGGCGTAGTTTTATTTTTCATAAAAACCAAATCACCAAATGCTCAGCCATGTTCACTTAACTTGTTGTCTAGAATACATGTTAATCAAATAATCTTACTGAATAGTAAAATCTGTTCTAAATAGTGGCGGATCCTTATGCCCTTGTCAAATTGATGAGTGTGACAAATAGAATGGGAAGGAATAATTTTTATCTGACAATAACAATGTTTAGGAAAAGAGCAGTTTTTTGTTTACGGAGAAAGTCATTTGAGGGAAAAGAGGGAAAGCTGTTGACGGACTCCATTCATAACAATGAGCGCTCTCTCATAATATGCTTCAGTTTAAGGCTTTCAGTCGACTAATTGATTACAAAGTTAATTAAGTGGTCAGATTTTATTCTTCTCATGGTCATCGGCAGATAAAAGTTATTATATTTGGTTCTATTTGGTATACGGGTCAATTTGACACTAGTTACAATAGGATCCACTACTATTTACAACCAGATTTTACGATTCAGACCCAAGCCATTACTTATTCAGCAAATATTGACTACATTCTAGGTCATTGCTCTTAAATGTTTACTTCACTGACTATTGTAAAACATTGTTCAGTAGAGATTGAAGGAACTGTTACTTTACAAGTTCTTTTGAAAGCATCAAGCAATAGACTACAATAGAACGATATTCCAGTATATGAGCGCTATATCTGTTTTCAAAAGTTTATTCTTTTGATGAAAATCTGATTTTTAATATATGTTAAGAAAATTCAATTCTTTCAAATCAAACCATATGTCGCACAAGACGTCAATTTTGAAAGAAGTGAAAAGTCGAATCATTTTATTCTTGTTTAAAAATATGAATATATACTGACAACTGTCTTAAAAGATGTTTTAAGGGAAAAAAGATGAAAATTGATTTTCAAATTTAAAACTTAATTGAATTACTTCTATTATAACTATTCTGAGCTTTAAATACCATTCAAGGATGACTTCTTACTAACCATTTTTAATGGAAACATTAATATGTTCTAGGTTATCTTTTATTTTTCAATCTGAGAATACAAATTATCAAAACAAAAGTGAAAACCAGGCATGTGCAAGGGGATTTTCCGAATTATACCCTTTAGGTCCCAAATTTGGTGATTTACCCAGATTTGAAAAAATTATCCCATAAAAGCGTAGAGAAACTAACCCCCTCCAAAATTTCAAATTTTTCGTAATGGCGCTCAAAAAGTTGGCCATTTTGTCCCTTATTTCAAAAAATTTAGTATTGTAACTTTAATAATAGCTGAATTGTGGCATAATTAAGCTAATAAACGTTATAAATTATCAGAATACAGCGTATTTAATAACAAAATGGCGGCTTCCGACAGTCATTTCCGGCCGCCATTTTTGAAATATACCCCCCAATATCCCCCTAGATTTTGATCTGAGTTATCCCCCTGCTATATCCCCCTATGGTCACGGACCTTGCACATGTCTGGTATTAATGATCTAGTTGATGTAGCGACTTTTAGCAAGAAGTTAATTCGATAATTCTCAATTCTTAATGAGCTTGCTTAAATTACATTGTATATAACATTTTACTTTAATTTTATTCCCAAAAGAATTTGATTGAAGTTTCATTTATATTAAAAACAATTCGTTAGTCACTGTTTGCAGTTTTCAGTGTATTTTTGGGGAATATTTGTTATTCTTCTTTTGAATCGATTGAATCACTTAAAGGAACGGCTCATGAGATACATATCAATGGAAGCTTTGAGTCGAAACTCATTGCCGTGAATTACCTTCTGATGTATTGTCAGATCTTTGAATAAACTGCAATAGATTTGGCATTTTTTCCGCTGTCAATGATATCTGTTTTCTAATCGAAAAGTTATGTTTTGAGTCGTTAACCGAAACGAATGAATGTGGAGAACAGCACTCAGAATAAAAGGAAATGTTGGCTCTTCTGATCCAAATTGTGATAATAGTCGACAAAAAACATCGATTTTTTTGCTCAAAATAAGTCGATATTAGACTTAAATTGAATGTAAATTAAAGTCAAGGTTTTTGCTGATAAACCTCTTTTGAAATGTTTTTTTTCAATTATCCTGTAATTGAAATGTTTTAAATGGGCCGTTGTATCACTTATTCTGTTCAAATTGACACATTTTATCAGGATTGATTATCAGTATCAAGGTATTTAGCTACTATAAAGAAGTAAGAAATTTTATAAATGAAAGTAAACAAGAAATTTGAAAAGCAATTCAAGAGTTGAAACTTCTTTTGATAATTATTGTGTAAATTTTCATTTTGCCATGCTGCTTCCTATTCTATTAATACGATATAAAAATTGAATCAATCTTGTGGGATGAGCTAATTTATTGTCATTGTTAAAAATAAATTCCTTAATATAATGCATTTAGCTTGTTAAGTCAAAATAAACTTGTCTATCACATTTTTTTTTGCTAAAGTATCTATTAGTAATGAACAAGCAATTTGGTAGAAACTGATAAATTCTTTCAAAGAGATTTATGTGAGATGTTTAACCAAAAAGCAACTCTAACTGAAATGTCACTGAAAACAGTAAACCGTTCCCTCTCTGCCATCATTTTCAACATATTTTCTATGAGACGGCAAAATATTTTTATAGGAGTCGTAAAAATATCAGTACTTTTCAGTATTTATTTTCAAATAGTCGTTGATAGGAATGGATGAAAGGCAAGGAAGGGATAAGTATTTCATTTCACTGAAGTTATTGCCTTTTCGTTCACTTAAGTCAGGATAAGTTAAACATCAGAACAAAAAAACATTTATAAAAACTTTGACTCATTTTTGATTTGAATTTTCAATTTAATTCACAAAAAAGTGTTTTCCTTTCAAAACAATATATTTAAAGCAAAAGGCTTTGAATTACTTACCATTAAATCTATTTTCAAACAAGTATTACATAATTGTATGAAAAGTTAAATCAATTATTTAGTATTGCAATTGAAATGATTTTCATGTGACGGAAGCCAACATTATTTGGAAAATTAATTTTTCCGTTTCTTTCATTTTCTCCGTTATATTTGTAATGATTTTCGCCCGAAAAACATAACAAATAGGTTTATCGATTAGCCAATTGTTTTTGCGGAACAAAAATGTCGCAAACAATCGACAACTCCTACCAATAATTGAATTTTGGTTTATTACAACAGAAATTATTTGCGAAATACACCAGTATTTGATTGATTGCATATTTTACTCCTCAAAAGACAAATATAATTAGCCTTTTATTCGCATTGAAATCCTATTATTTGGGGCCAAAAAAACTAAAAGTTTTTATATGTTTTTTCTGTTATTTTTGTAATCAATTTTTGGTCATTTATTGCGATGACATACATCAGACCCAATTCAATCAATTATTTTATTTCTCGTATTTTTCTTCTTCTGCTCTTTTTTTTGTTAACATAACAATCAAAATATCATTCAATGAATAAAAGGAAACATCAATTCATACCATCATTGCGTTCATTCCGAAGAAGTTGTTAATAAAATCATTTGAAGAGTTCTGAGTAATAGTTGTCATCATTGGTCATAATTATCTCTCAAAGTCATCAATGAATTGATTTAAAAAAAAGCAGTCAAAAACACGAAGAAACAGTTAACGCAAACTCAAAGTTTATTATCAAATGAATGGAAAAACTAATTAAAAGTCTTTAAAATGGAATTCAAGGAAAAAATTGCAAATTCAGTGATTTGTCGCAAAGTTATTCAGAGTTTGGGAAACACTTCACACAGATTTCTATTTTGAACTAAAATATCATTTTCATTGATGACAGACAAACAGTGTTTCAAAATTGGGACGACTGAAACAATTTTTAGAAAAGCATCTCAAAAGTCGGGTTCCACCTATCCTTGAGGAAGAGCTATAAGTGTCTCATACTGTTCGCACTCCTCTCCCATTTGGGGCCCTTCCCTAAACGAAACTTACGACTTGTCAAAAGGAAAGACTCATTTACAAAGGCAATTGACTGTCACTTGACTGTCAGACTAACGTATCACCAAATTTGAGGACAATTATCTATTTTAAATTCGCTCAATTTAAATGTCAAAGTGGCCAGGTGTCGTTTTCAACTGATTGATTGCTGACATAATTCTAGGGTAATTAGAAAATGCTATTGTTTAAAAAAATGAGAAATTAACACAAAGTTGTATCTCTGTACATTCACTTTATCATGGTTGATTAATAAAGAATTGAAACAAGTTAGTATAAGATTCCGCCGGTTTACAATTTTATTTGTCAATAATAATAATAATAATAAGATTAATGAAACGTTTAATCAGAGAATAATCCGATGAATAAAATTTCTAAAATTTGTTAAAATAAGTAACGATTAAAACGAGAAAAATCACAACAAATTGAATTATACAATAAATTTAGATAAACTTTGATAGTTTAGAAAAAAAGACAATAATAAGTAATGCAATCAGTGTTTTGACTTTTGTTTGTTTTGTGATGTTTTACATTCAGATTCCATAAGTATTTTAAGTTATTTAACGATAGATTTAATTATTTATTTAAATGTTATTTAAAGTTATTATTGTCTTTTGAATAGTCACGAACTCAACGAAATGATTTGTTTCCGATCAGTTTTCAATTGATTTTATTGTTTCGATAGATTTTTGTCCTCAAATTCTAAACTAAATTCTTCTTAACAATAGTTTATGAATAATAATTAGATTTCAATCATTATTTGTTTACAACATTCAGAATAAAACTCTTTGAAAATTAATGGTTTTTCCAATTTTTCTTTCGATAGAAAATAACGATTAAACTAAACTTGAAATTCAATACTAATTTCTAATAATTTTTTTGGGGGATTTTTTTTCAATTTTTGTCAAAATCAAATTGAAATCAAATAAAGTGTAAAACAAAAGTATAATTGTTTTGCTGATTGTTTTAATCAATACAATGACTTAGTTTTTAATAAATATTATTAATTAATAAATTAGTTGTTGTTGTGTGACATTGCGCTCATTGAATGCACGTCCCGTTTAGCAATCGCTACTCCGCCACCCGATGGGTAGTCATACGGTGTCCGTCCCATATCGCTGCCTGCTTCGCTTGGCAAGTCCAACAACTAATCAGGATTAAATTAAATGCAATTAATTATCTAATGATTATTTACTGGTCTTCTTGGATGCCTTTGAATGTTTAATATTCTATCAATAGTTCAATAAGAAGTAGAACTTGTTTTACAATATCTTATTACATAATAAATGGGGTTGAGGTTGGAGGGCAGGTACTTTTTATATTACTCTACATATAAAACAATATGAGTTTATCAGAGATGTGCAAGGTCCGTGACCCTATGGGGATATAGGAGGTATAGTGGCTCATTTTTTCAGGACAAAATCTAGTGAGATATAGGGAGGGAATATTCTCAAAATGGTGGATGAAAAGCCCCCATTTTGTTCTTAAATACACTTATTTCTGGTAATTTAAAGGATTAATTAGCTTAATTAAGCTACAACTAATCTATTATTCATGTTTTTATGGTTAAATTTCTAAAAAATAGAGAACAAAGTGGCGGTTTTTGGCCACAATTACTGAAAAATGGCAATTTTCGAAGGGGTTCAGTTTCTCTGCGTTTTTATGGAACAATTTTTCCAAAAACTAGAGGAAATGACTAAATCTCGGACCTAAGGGGAAATTTCGAAAAATTTTCCTTGCACATGCCTGGGGTTTATGTATCTGAGACCATTTTTCAAAGCAGGATATGCCTACGCTTATTGAAATCAAACTGATATTTAGGCCCAAAGTTAATGATATTCCATTAAATTGTATTCAATTTATCGATTGCCCACTATTTCATTATTTCAATATATTTACAGTCAGATTGAAAACAGAAATTTTATGTTTCCGTTTTCCTAGTAATTAACTAAGTTATAACAAT
Source organism: Euzetes globulus (assembly GCA_034695525.1). NCBI lineage: Eukaryota > Metazoa > Arthropoda > Arachnida > Sarcoptiformes > Euzetidae > Euzetes > Euzetes globulus. Next base: position 9,040 of record JAQIWP010001152.1, read on the forward strand.
AAGCATAAAATAGTTTCAATGGTCGTACATCACCAATGGACTGGGTATGTCGAAATCATGCAATGTTGAGGTGTTGGTGGTTGTGTGCATTATATCACATATAGTTGTGAGACTGATAAACGATATATTACTTTCATCACAACTTTACCCAATCTCCGAAATATCTGTAACTTTAATGAAAAAGCTTCTAGCATCTTTGACAATATACTAAAATGAGTTAGTATAGTCTTTATTTTGTTAAATATTAGAAGATCAAGGAAGATTAAGTTTTTTTTCGAGAATAACTTTCCATTAGAAGCTTATGACATAATTTTTCTGTGATTTATGTTCTCTAGATTGTGCAAGATGACTATAATTAAAATAATTATGAAGTATTTATCAAATGACTAAAAGTGTTCTCAAAATTCCTTAGAGAGTGTTTAAAATAGCAATAAAGTTGTGCTTAAATTTTAAATTCACTAAACGTTTAATCCATAAAAAGTATTTGTGAGTCAATAAAAATGTGATTTTTATCTTCACATCTGTTGCCTCTTATTCTGACTATTTTTGGATTTGAAAATCAGTTCCTATCAAAACGGAACTTCACTGAAAATTACCAGATTATCAGACCAGACCTCACTTCTGTAGAGGTTGTTTCACAATGTAATCTTTCAAATCATTCGCTCTGTTGTTTATGGTTTTTGTTTCATATTCTGTGCTCTTTTATCATAAAAATGTACTCAACTTTTCATTGAGTTTCAAAAGTTAAACACTATATCATTCATTTATTCTGTGCTAAAAAACCAGAAGTACTATAGAACTGATTGAAAAGGAACTGGCATTTTTCAGAGCACTTTTTCACACGTGTGACACTTGTTTTATGACCACTTATTAGACTGTACTCAAGAATTGGATAATAGTCTTTGTAAAGACCATTAAGTGCTGTACGAAACAGCTTTTGGTCAAAAATTTAGTTCTATTCCCCAAAGTCTGACCCGAAAAGAAGGGCATAGAATTTGAAACTTTTATGACTCAGTTTTCAAGTTAAGAATCTGTACTAAAATTTGAGGGAATTGGACATCATTTGGGAGCCGACATATCTATAAAAGTCAAGTATTCGATAAAATATTCGTTTCGGACTTCAGAAGAAATTTTGAAATCAAAAGACTTTTTGCCGAAAATCTCTTCTCTAATACAATTAGAGATAACTTATAGCCGGGAAGACCTGCTCTTGGAATGAGTCAGTTATTTGATACAATTCTTGTTGAAACTATTTCTAGTGATTTATATTCAAAGGTCATTAGAAGAGTGGATCGCCTACTGGTTGGACATCAATAAACTTAATGTTAAGTTAGTCATACAGTTGTATGTAATTTCAATGTTTGTCTTTTTATAACGCGTTTTGTCTGTATTTGCTCTCAATTTATTTGATTTGATTCACAGCCCAATTGTCGACAATAATACTCCAATTCAAGGGGGATAGTCAAGTGATATGGTTAAATGAATTAACCCCTTCTTCCCATTAGTAACACTAATCAAGTAATTCTCAAGTAACAGATCTTGGCTACCTCTGTCTACTGGCCATTTCTAAATAGTTATGGTCACGGAATTGCTGCTCATTCATTGTTTTACACTTATTTCTCTATTTCAATGAGAAGTTTAGATTTTTATGACACGTTTACTGTAAGTAATTTACTCGAAATGTTTTATTATCTTTTGAAATGAAGTTCAGTTTAACCATTAAGTTATTGTATGTTTTGTTTGTAAATTTGAGATATCACTGGAAAGTCATATCCATTAATTCATCTATGAATGAATTGTTTCATTAAATCATTATTTATATTATGAAATATTTTGTTTGCGAGTCCACTGAGGAAAACGCCTGCAATTCATTATATTCAGTGAACAATTGTATTATCAAATATTTGTTTTTAGACTATTGAACCTTTTATGCTATTCTTGGAACTTATTCGTTAAACAGAAGTTAATCTTTAATTAAATCATTTTCACCAAGAAATCAATCAGAAAATATTCATGGAATTTATGTTATTCTTAAGCCAGAGCTCTAACATCTGACTAATTATTTCCACTTAAATAATTTGATGGAATAAAATCACCATGGTGAAAAATTTAGCTAAATTGATTCAAGTAATTCACATTTTGAATATTGTGTTAATAGTTGTGACTAAAAATAATTACTTTATTTAATTGTGCCATTTACCGTGTGTCCCAATTCTAGGTGTGCATAAAAGTCTAAGAATTTAAGGCCTAGCATACAATACGAGGGTCAGTTCAGGAGAATAACTTCTTATCTGTTCTAATCTGTCATCACAAGCACTGACCCTTATCTTAATCTTTGAACGTATGTTATGCCTAATTTTGATTCCATGCACACTTAGAATTGGGACACAGTGTATATGGTACAATCGAATATTTACCAAAAATGGTTATTATCAAAGTTATGAGTATACAACACATACTCAGAGTAAAGTGCTTTTTGAATAATTGAATGAAACCATTAAAGAGCTTTTTGTGTATTTTATGACCATTTTTCGTGGATGAAAATGGTTTCGATGTTTAGTTATTTAAGTTATATTCACGGATACCATACACTCAACAAAACTAATTCATAAACTTTTCAGTTTCAAGAATATTCTTCATGAGTACAAAATAGCTTTATTTTTTGATTATAGAAAAAAATTGTTATCCTTCATGTTTTAATAATGAAATTTTGAGCACGACTTTCTCATTTATATTTACGCTAGTCTTGCAATTTATTGTTCAATTATTAGTCCTGATTTTTTTAATCAAATATAATGTCAAAACCTAGACTTGCATTAAGTTAAAAAAGATGAGCCAAAATAAATTTTGATGCTTATTTAGCAATGATAGCCAAGCTCCTCGACTTTAGGCAATTTTAAAAGTGCCAGATAAAAATAGACTAATGGACAGAATGACCTAAAAGTCCTCTCTATTTAATTTTAGTAAAAGTTTTTCACTATAATTGATTCCTATTTTGACTATTCGGGACCTTTTCCTCTAATATAAAGTGGTCCTATTGTTTCACCTATTGTTACTTATCTTAAAAGTATGGTTCTTTATAACCGATATTTATTATAAAACATGAATAAAACAAAATGAGTTCATTTAGCCATCAGTTAATTTCAAATTATTCACCTAGTTACAAATCTTAGTGACATTAGGTGAAATTATATATTACAAAACTTTGTTATGGTCATAAAATAGGGACTCTAAGTCTCAAATCCTAAGCAAGCCCATTATTAGTCAACATTTGTTAGAGAGGGAAAGTGAGATTGGATTTGAACCTTTTTTCTTTGTCTTTTCTTTGCATCATTATTAAAAATGAGTAATTATTGAATTTGATTTGACAGGTTGCCTTTACCCTGGTTCCTTTACACGATGATATTTGGTACGGTAACCGTTAACTCCAAAGGAATGATATGTTCAGTGATTCTTCTGTTTTTAATGTTAATGTTTGTTATTCTGACGATCGCTATATTCAAATGGAGCCTAAATATAGGAATGGCTGTCGTTATGTTTATTCTGTATTTCATATTTATAGCCATTTCATTAATGCTGGAAAAAGAGATAATAGTGTGTTCTTCCATTATCGGCATATTTTGAATTATTAGCCAATACTCTAAAATCAGATATTATAATGAAAACATTAAAATGCAATAACTTTTTATTAGAGAATTTAATTTACATTAATTGAACTCAAATATGAATTCTATGCACGAAACTTATCTATGAATTTAAAAAACAAACATTAATTTATATTTAATTTAAATGATTAATGAACTGAATTCTAAACAGAATAATAAATAATACAATTTATTTGTTGAAAGTTTCTTTCGAATTAAAAGTCGTTAAAAATAAAAATTGTTCCGCTTTTAAGTTAAATTACAGATTCTTTATTTTTCAGACCAAGATTCTAATAAAGGTTTTTTAAAAATGAAATTCAATTAAATAGGAAAAGTGTTTCATTGGTATTAAGTTACGAGGATTTGCTCGCCTCAGATATGTCCAGCATGCACTTTAAAAGAAGATAAGCCAATTTTTATCGGCTTATGAGCATGTTAAAGTGCCTAGATTATTGTCTAAAATTCGAAAAAGAAGATTGAGAATATCGTGATTCGAAAGAAGAGATTTAAACCTGAGTTAATATTTTGAGAGGTTTGAGAACTTTAAACGTATCAGAATAAGTATGAATTAACATCTATTAGACCTCTGTTTCATTACTATTTGTAAACTATTGTTCAAAGTATGAATGAATATTGTATTTCTCTATTAAACATAACCATTGAATCTTATTCAAGTATAAATTTCTTCTAAATAATCTAGGCACTTTAACCAGCTCATAATCCGATAAAAATTGAACTATCTTCTTTTAAAGTGGATGTGTGACATATGTGCGAGGGTCAAATCCTCGTAACTTAGTACCCATGGAACCCGTTTCCAATTAAGTGGTCAACAGTTGTATTGCTTTTGGTATAACAAACTAATGAATGATTGCATTGACTTTGCATACGTCCAACCGATTCGTTCAATTGATGAGCAATTTTTGTTATAATTTATTGAATTTTACAAAAAAAACATTGACTAAAACCTCATTCAACTACATATATAATGATTATATCAATAAATGAATGATTTATTTATTTGTATATACAATAGAAACACAATTTTATATACAATCACTTTTGTGTCAATTGATTTGGTATCTACTGATGGACACTGTTTTCTCCGGTTTCACATCGAGAAAGTCTTATATAACTTGGAGTCATGTCATTCGTTGCACAGTTTTTTCTCAACCGATTCATCAATTAATACAAGAAAATAAACTTCACTCACAGTTGAGCTGAAACTCTATTATATCTATAGTTATGAGCAATTCATTGAATATTCTTACTATAAGTCCATATTATAGTGGCCTTCGAGAGGCTCTTTGCCGTTGTATTATCGACGACAATGTCTTTTCACCACAAATTATATTTGATGGCTAACAGACAGGTCATAAGAAGGCCAGAATTCATTAATAAGAGGCTCCAATGGAAACGATGTCTTGACTTATGGGCACTGTTTGCACTGAAATCCCTTTAAGATTAAGATATATAAACATATGAATGTTGTAACGTATTTAACGCAAAGCATATAATAATTTATTTTTATAATCATAATAATCTATAGATTCTATGCCACTGTTTATTATAATCAACATAAATAATCGCATTTCAAATAAATAATTGCCAGATAAAGAACGATCCTGGCGATTAGTTTAGAAATCGAACATCAATTATCAAGCTCAAGCAGAAACGAATCATAATTAAATTCTATTCCTATGAAGACTAAAGTATAACCAAAATGTATAAACAAAACCACATTTTTACACTGAATCGAAATATCATTTTTCCTGAGAATTTGAATACAATTTTAAAAATTAATAATTTTTTGGTTGAATTTACAAATTCTTTTATATGTATATATTTTTTTCAATTAATTAATTATCTAAGTGCTGAACAAAAACCTTGTTATTTGAGTGGCTGGCTATCGAATTATTCAGATTTGTCTTTCAGAGCATTTCATAAACAACAACATAATAGCAAATCTTTAAGTGAATTCGTCGATAATATGTTAATAATGTTAAAAAAGATACCTGGCACTTCTCTTTCCGTGTTGTATGGAAGCGGCAGGATTGCCAGTGCTATGTATGTGGACAGCGATGTGGGCGGGCTCGGCATTCGATGGCGAACAGCTATAATTGCCCGAATCGTTGGGCATAGCTTTGTTTATAATCAGTTTGGATGTGGTTTGAGTCGACTTTTCGGTTTGTACTTTAATACCGCGGGGAGAGTCATAATTGATAACCTGAACAAATTACTGTTTTAGTACTTATTTAATTGATTTATAGATAATCCTCACTTCTCCGTTGTGATACCAAAATATATAGTCTGGAGGACCCGGAGTCTCGTTCACCAAACAACTTAGATTTAATGTACTGCCGCTGTTTATGTAGATCGACGGACTGCCCAATATTTTGGCCTTTGCCACTAAATTGCAGGTTTAAATTACATAATTAGACACATATTTTGATAATTGTAACAATTGAAGCAAAAAATATATGTTTTTGTTTTAATAAGCAAAGTGTATATCGATTAGACAACTCAACCGTTACGGCCTTTTGCACTCAATCCGAATAAAAAGTAACTTCTTTCAGCTTTTGATAACTTAAGTATTTAGCTAGAGGATCATTTTGGTCACCTTCTGTTCATTAATTGCATCTGTTCAATTGATTGAATTTTCAAGATTCCGATCACGAAGGCATGAGTTGTGCCGAAAGATGAATAATTGCGTTAAAAGTAGAATAACTTAATAATTAGATCAGAAAACTACAGAACTCTCCTCTGATTACAACTTTGTTAGAAATCAACTATTTTTTGAATAACTCTGATTATCAAATATGATATCAAAGGGAGAATGAGGTCAAATAACTATCAACTCTTTAAATTAAATGTTATTAGTTGTTACAAATTCCCTTTTTATAATTTGAACCCAAAATTAAATTGGTGAAGGTTTACAACTCACCTATTACATTGAGTTGAATGAAAAGACTCATTTTAGGCTGGGTCGATATCTGCAAGAAATTTAATATAACCAATAATTTTAAAATCCTTTATAAATATTTGTTGAATAACTTATAGTGAGTCTAAAAGACAATTCTCAAAGCAATATTTGAACGAAATTTGTTTAAAATTTGTTATCTTTTATGTTTTATCTTTTAATTATTTAAACAGATCTCAAATACCAAATAATAGTAGAATTGGGAAATGAAAACAAAAATGAGATAAAATTTTAATAATTTATTAATAATAATCTGAAGTTATTTTTATATAAATGGCTCTAATGTTTAATGCATTTTATTAATCAGAAGCACAAATAACTTAAAAATATTAAATACAAGTGAAACAAAACTGATGTTCAAAAGTAATGAATTGGAAGCAAAAATTATTTGTCGACTGTATTTAGTAATGAGTTGGTGTTTAAAGAGGAATGCAATTTATATTAAAAGGGTCAACAAAATGGCAAGGATTCATTTCATGTTTATTCCGATTTGTTTTTTAATTTGAAGAAAAGAGCTGATAGTTGGCAGAGCGAGTCAATAGAGTTATTGTGGAGTAACTGTGAACTAACTGTGAAGTAACTGACCTGACACTCATAAATGCCTTCATCTTTTCTTTGAGGATAACGTATTTGAAGAGTCCAGTCGTCACTATTATCCATGTGAACGGCTTGAAACCGTTGATCCGAAGTATAAGTGAATTTTCCGACTGTTTTGCCCAAAGAAAAGAAAAATCAAAATCTGTTATATTTGTCGTCAAAGTCTGTATTTGTTTAGATTTGTTCAGACCTGTGATTACGTGAAAATCTTTGCGACGAATCCATGACACCTAAAGATTAGATTTGAAGACAGAATACTAGAATCAGATAAGCAATTGATTGAAACCTGAATCAAATTTCTCTTAGATATAGAGCTAAAGCTTCCGATCCTGGAATTAATGGCTTCGAATGTGATTTCGAAATAAAACAAAATCAAATAAAAGGTGTATTCAATACATATTTTATTATCCGAGTTATGTATCGTTGAGATGAAACTCAAATCAATTATTCATCTTTTGTTCCGATCATTAAGAGTTCAAAGCAAACAGCCTTTCAATTCAGGCGTCAATTCTTCTGAATATTTAAAGACACAGAGAGTCATAATTTATTTAACATTTCATTATGTCTTCTCTTTTTATTTCCCATCAACTCTTAATAATACCAAAATTCAAAATGTTTTTTCTCACTTTTATCCAAGTTCTGATTTCTCTTACTTTTTTTTATAAAATTGAGAGAGAGAGAGAGAGAGAGAGAGAGAGAG
>JAQIWP010001153.1:0-16953 GCA_034695525.1 Euzetes globulus
TTAATACGGGGAACTGTTTTCAGTTCGTTTGCTTTGTCTCTATGGAGACATAACGCTCCGTATGATATGCACTAGTGGCATCTATGATTAATACGGGGAACTGTTTTCAGTTCGTTTGCTTTGTCTCTATGGAAACAAAACGCTCCGTTTGATATGCACTAGTGCCATCTATGATGAATACGAGGAAATATTTTCCTTAAGAAAAAGAGCGCCTGATTTGGTTTAGCGTGTTAATATTCTTTTGGGCGATAGTGCTTAAAAGGAGTCTCAAACTAACCCTATCCTTCACCGCCCATTTTTTGGACAAGTTAGTTTTTAACGAAAACTTTAGCTCTATTTTTTATAAGATAAAATATTTTAAAATAGTTACACAAGAAATCCGATTTAAAATTTTTGATTATTTATTAATCATTTTGATCAATAAGAGAGTAACTAATATGTTTGAAAGTCTATTTATAAATTACCTGTACTTTGGGCAGATGGAATGAGTCAAATATTGAATAACTCAAAAAGGGTTTGGAGTATTATAAAAATATTTTAATAGTTTAATCATAAGTATATAAGTTATGGATATTAATTAAGATGTAAAGATTATTCATCCCTGTCCTCTATTAATTTGAGTGTAAACAAGTGGTCTTTAGTCAAAGCTTGTGCATAGGTCTTTGCGATTTCTTTTCTTAAATTTTTCTAGACTTTTCTAAGTTAACCCAAAATTTTTAGTCTAATGTCTACTGGGAACAAATTTTTTGCCGAAATAGTAGTAATACTGGGTCCTATATTCGGCCATTGGGTTTGTTTTGGCTTAAGATTCGTCTTCAAAAAACACAACTTTCTTAATTAATTTTCTGTAAATATTTTTATGGTTAGTTTTAGTCCTACTTTCTTGTCATTGAAAATATTTCGGTGCTCTCTGACACTTATTCAACTTAATTTTGAGCTTTTTTTTAATGCTCTGCACCTGTCTTATGAAAATTCTTACCACTTTTACCCTATCTTAGATACAATTTATAGTTTTATCAACCATTTTGGGCCTTCTTAAGGTGCCACTCTTATTTTACGGCCAAGAATAAGTTAAAACTGAGCCGTGTCCCTCAATTAATATCTTATTGTGAGATTATTAAGTGCAATTCTTTTGTAACCTTCTCCCTGAAAGTGACACCGTTTCGAGTTTATTTTTGTTAGCAATTTTGATGTAAAAATGCACAACTTTATTAGTGAGGTCTTGACTTTCTTTTGATATCCACACCTTATCCATTATTTTAAAAAATTATTCTTAATATTTATCAATATATGGATAAATCAAATTTCATTCGAATGATCGACAAAAACAATGGTCTACGTCGCTGGCTATTTGTGCACAAACTCATTCCATCTGCTAAGAGTACATGTAATATTTCAATATTCTTGCTAAATTAATAAAACTTTTTATAAAAATATTTTCAAGTTCATTTAATGAAATATTAATTGCTATTTTATTATCATATTATTGAAATTTGCATTTATAATTATTTTAATAAATGAATAAAATTTCATAATAAACACAATTAAATAGATTAATGTTAATTAAGCAATTTTTTAAGAACATTTTATTCAGAATAAACTTAAGGCAAATACATTTTGTAAAAGCATTCGATACAACAATTTAGACAAAGTTTGAATATCTTTTTATATTTTAATGTAAAATAATTATTTCGTTGTTATTTTGAATTACATTAAAAATTTTATAACAGAAATTAATTTAAATTAATTTAAAATTAAAAGCAATAATTTGCTACATATGTCGTCAATAGATGTGAATAAGTGTTTACCTCCAGAACTGACCGTTGAATCGGTTGACGATATTCTCTACAGAATTGGTTTGTGTTTCACATCAGTCAGAGTCAGACCTAAAAGGAGAAAGAATATATTTAATCCGTTCTTTGTTTTTTCATTTGTTTCACTTTATTTGATAAAAGAGTTTATTATAATTGTAATAAATGATGAAAATGAAATTCTTCTTGAAATTCTTGGTTCTTATGGTCATCTAATTGGTATTCGATGGCATGTGTCCACTGCTATCATATTATTCTCTCTTCTATCTGTCTTTTCCCAACTGTTTTATTACCAAAACTACAGGAATGGCATTAAACCGACATTTCTTCGTGTATTTCAAATGATGTCGGGTTTGATTTCGCCCAAAAGTCTCGGTCTTACAGATGAAAAACAAATCAAAATATTGTTAAATAAAGCCAAGATTACTTTGAAGTTTTTGATGACTAATAATAACATTTTTTTACCAATCGGTAACTTCACCTATTTCAATATTATTTATCTTAAACAATCAAGTTCATTTCTAATAAAATTGGTTGCAATACCAAACTCTATTCTCTATGTTTTACTGTGTCATTACGTCTGTAATATCGTTGGCATTCAATTCATGTACTTTTATCTAAACTGTTTGTATATTAATATAAAAATCAATGGTTTAAATGAAAGCCTAATAGAAATGCAGAAAAGAAGACAATTCACAAGAATCAGAAAAACTCTTCAGTCATTTGATTCGTTATATTCAGAGATAAATGAATACAACACTACTTTTTGGTCAAAATTCTTGTTTGCCTTTTGGCTAACATTCGGTTCATTCAATGTTTTAATGCTTTACATTTGCTTATTTTCTCCAGTAAATTTTACGATAAAGGTCATTTTCACCTATGCATTATTTGTCTGGACAGCCGGCTTTTTGTTCATAATATTCACGGCTTCTTCAGTGACTTATTCTGCGAACAAATCCTACAAAACATTGAATTCATTGATTATATCGTATTCTAAACACAATAGAGATAATAATTATTTCAACCTATCAACAAAACTTAAAGTAAATTAAATTGCCTATTCGAGAAACATTAATTTATTCATATATTATCTAGCTTAATTCATTCATTGAAAGGGTGGCCCAGAAAAGAGTAGGATTTTCGTGCTGGAAGTTATTCACAATTAATTACTTTAGATGTTACGAGGTAACTTATTTTTAAGTATTTTTGGATCAATCATATAAATAACATTTTTCTTTTAATAGGTTATTTCATTTCTTGCCATGTTGTTTTTGAAAATTATCGATGTAACATAATAAACAAGGTTAGAACCCAATCAACAAGCACTACATTTACAGAGTTGTCTTGAAATTGGTTTATAAAGTTAAGTTTTTAAAAATCAATTTAATGTTTAACTGTTTAGCATATTATCAAATATTCTAACTCTTATGCCACCGCCATTACCACCGCCATTACCACCGCCATTACCACCGCCATTATCACGGGCATTACCTGCCCACCCCCTGAAAAAATCATCATTAGCATTCGCCACCCTTATGGCTATACCCGTATAATACAAGTTTCCGATTAAAATGACAAGCACTTCCTGGTTGCTATGATGTATTAATCCAGCTAAATTGCAAAGTGAAGTAATTGACATTGCTATCTAATTTATTTATGACTTGGCTCAGCAATAGATGAGAAGTCCGAAAACAATTCGCTTATTTACATAGTATTTCGGATCACAAATAATGATTAGATAATAACCTGAGCGATACTGAGTGCACAGCACTTGTAAGCACTTCTTATGTGATTGTTTTCCATATCACAATACCACACAATGTCAGCAATTTTGTCAAATTAATTGTCAGAGGAAAAGTTTCAAAATAAAATAAAAATTGAACAAGCTTATTTTATGCATTTTGAGTGGAAAGCTCTGAAACAGTTATGGCTATCTATGATTTGTCAACCTTTGGCCACACAGTCATTGTTAATGAAGGGTCGGATGACCTGCCAGTGATGCGCATAATATTTATCTTGCTCATTATTTTAATGGCGCTGTTTCTAAAATTTAACGAGGCACTGGTCTTTTGGTCAAATTGGTTGGACATACAGAACAGAAGATATGGTGCCATCGTTTTGCTTTACATTTTCTACGCAATGAACAGTGTTTTACATGTCGTCCAATGTGTCGACTCCATGGCCCGACCCGTCGAGTACTTCGAACCAAAATTTTTGTACCAAAGGTACATTTTCTCAACAATGGAACTGCCCTTTTTCATCAACTTCTTCATCATTCTTCTTGGTAGGTCAGACTTTAAATTTAATCAACAAGTTAACTAGGTTATAAGGGAAATTCAACTTGTTAGCTTATTCATTAAACAAATAAAAAGTTTCCTAATATATTTTATCTAGGTTATTTCGGTTTCACTCAACTATTAATGGGTGTATTCAAAGGCTCAGAGGAATTAATTCGAAGGAAATGCCGATTAATATTATTTTATATAATCTTTTCGATGTTAACACTATTCCACTACAGGCAGGAACCGCCTCATTCCTATTCCCTATGGATTAACACTGTCATCACAGGGGAAGCCATAAACGGACTTTTGGTCACAAGTGTTGTAACTTATATTTCATATATGAATTGGAAAAAACAGTTTAACATTAATTCAAACATCGATTTAAATAATTTAATTCATATCAACGAAAATTATATGAATAGTAGTGACGACGAAGAGATCGAGACTTATAACAAGAACAAAGTTCAAATGACCAGACAAAGATCAAGGTCACGAACGCCAACAGGATCAACTGAGCTGTAGAATAAGTTATAATTATATTAATTATTTTTAATAAAATTGGACAAGCGTAAATTGAATAAATTTAAATTCGGTAACTTTTGTCATCTGAAACATTACCTAGCTAAATTTAATTATATGAAAACTTCTGTTTTTAAATTGACGTTGAATTAATGTCGAGATTTATTCTTAATTATTTTTATTAGAAAAATAGAACAAGGTATTTTATCTTGTCTATTCTTAATTAATAAGCATGCATTTTGTCAGCCAAAAATTGATGGAATGAAAACTTGTAAGAGAAGAATAAAGAATATTCGATAATTGAAATATTGACGAGAAAAATTACAATTGTTTTGAACAAGCTAATTATTGTTGCTTAAGTTTGTTCTAGTCACTATTTAGATTACAAAAAAATGTGTGCAATGATTACGAATAACTTATAACGAGGTGTGTGCAAAAAGCTGGAGTCTCAAAGACCCAGGCTGACAAAAAATCATTATATTTAGCCAGGAAATCTTTAGGTTTAACTTTTGGCTCTTATAAAATTCAAAATCAATCAAAACTTTGCAAAAAATCATTAAAAAACAATCATTAAAAGGAAAAGCATTTCCAGGTTTATTAGAAAATTTCAGTTTTCAAATAATTTCAAAGCCTGGGATTAACAAAGAATTCCATTCCATTATAAAATCAATTGGGGAATTGGAAATTTTGCCTGGAAGCTAAAGGTTATCGGAAACGGCCATTAGAGGCCATTTTCTTTTAAAATAAGCTTATTCTCGATGATTTTAAGCTTAAATTAGCTTAATTACTCTATATTTTATATATATATATCTAAATTTTTTCCAAACATTTGCTTGATCGCTTCGCTCATCGGAGGCACGGAAAGGGATGTGGAAAGGGTGAATTTTTATTTTACAGAAGGGAAACGAAAAACCTCCCCTTTATTGACAATCTCTGATAAAATGAAATTATTAATGGGTTTTCTTAATGTCAGAAAGGTTGTCAAATGGTGACTTTTAACTTGATAAAATATTGTCAAAATGAACATCGATTTTCAATGTTTGAACATGTTGTGACTAAAGCAAATTAAGCTAGAATTTAAGATGGATGAAATTTTAAAAATGCAATAAAACAGGCCTTAATATGGACTAAAATTGATGGTATCTGAGTTTTATAATGGACCATTATTAATGGTAATATTAAATAGGTCATCAATTATTTTTTCGGAAAATACTTTTATTTCTTTAAAAAAAATTATCTTACACAACTACAATTATTACTACTATTTACAATTATAATTAAACTTGAACATTTATAAATTATTGGATTTCGTTTCCCATTAGTTTTGAATCGTGACGCTTTAAAATAAATCACTTTCTTATGTCAATAATTTATACTTGTCATTTTAATGACTAAATAAGCAATAAGAATAGGATGTTATGAATAAAAAGCTTTTATATTATATTTATTTTTCATTCAAATATAAAGTTTTGTTTTGAAGTTGTCTGCAATGGATGTGAAGAAGTGTTTACCTCCAGAACTGACCGTTGAATCGGTTGACGATATTCTCTATAGAATTGGTCTGTGTTTGACATCAGTCAGGGTTAATCCAAAGAGAAAATGGATATTCCACCCGTCCTTACCCTTCATTTATGTCAGCCTGTATTGGCTCAGAGAGGTTTTTGTTGTGTTCTTCATAGGCGAAGAGAACGACCAGTTATTAAAGGGTTTGGGAAATATTGGATATCTGTTGGGCATCAAACAGCTGATGACTCTGGCATTCGTCTTCTCTTCAAGTCTGTCCATCTGTTCCCAACTGATATACTTCTATAACTTCGCAAATGGCACAAAACCGACATTTCTTCGCTTATTTCAAATGATGTCGGGTTTGATTCCACCCACAAGTCTGGGTCTTACAGATCCTAAAGAAATTAAAGGACTTTTAAAACTGACCAAAAACTTGGCCGGTCTTCTATCACTCAATATGGACCTGATCATTCCCAATATTGGGATGTCATTCGAGATTGGCCTCTATTTCTCACAAACGACTCCTTATGAAACCCTAATCTATGGAGTTCCCGGGGGTATTCTCATGAATATCTTTGTACTTTACGCCTGGAATATAATCGCAAACCAATTATTGGTATTTTATATAATCTGTTTATATCTTAAACTAAAAATCAATCGTTTGAATAAAAGTCTATTAAAAATGAAAAGAAGAAAACAATTCACAAAAATCAGAGAAACTCTTCAGTCATTCGATTCTTTATATTCAGAGATCGATGAATACAACACTACTTATTGGTCGAAATTCCTATTTGTCTTCTGGTTAAACCTAGGCTCATTTAATGTTATATACCTATGCGCATCACTTTTTGGCTCTGTTTCTATTCTACTAAGATCAATATTAATTTACTGTTCCGTTGTATTTCTAATTTGTTTCTTTTTCCTGATATTCACCGCTTCTTCAGTGACTTATTGTGCGAACAAATCCTACAAAACAATGAATTCATTTATTATAACGTATTCTAAACACAATACACACCGCTATTATCTAAGGGTCTCAACAATACTCAAAGTAAACACCAATGATCATAAAAAATTAATAAATAAGAAATTTACCTTTTATCTAGTTGAATTCAGCAATCGAAAGGATTGCCAAGAAAGATGTTGGCTTTTCCTGTTGGACTCTATTTACTATCGATTACTTCAGAAGTTACGAGGTCAGTTATTAATTAATGTAATCAATTTTAACAATTTTATATTTCCAGATCCTTTCATTATTGGCATGTTTATTTCTGAAAATTTTAGAAATGATTTGAAAGCAAAAAATGCTTAGAATAAATATATGAAATTTTCAACTAATTTAGCCTCAAATTGACATAGAAGAGTGCTTGAATTGAATTCAACTAAATCTGGCTTATTCTTTTTATGACATTTTGTTTATTATTACTAGTTTAAAAGAATTTGAGAATTCATTAGTTTTATAACTAATAATATATAGATTTTAAATAAATATATTTAAATAATTATTAAAAAGAGTAAACAAAGTAACACAGTAAAAACCATGTTTATTATCATTAAAAATATTCTTGTAAGTATTCTGTAGTACAAGAGCACAGGTATTGTAAGCAGAGTAACAAAATCCATATATTTCTTAAAATAAAATCTTGCAAAAAATATATAAAAAAAATAAAATGTAATAAAGTTTAATTGTCTTTGGTGACCATGAACAATTCTGTGATATTATAGTTTTAAATTTAAAATTATGTTAAACTAGTCAATAATTGCTATTATTTCAAATGCTAATAAAAAATTTGAATGGCGTGTGATGCTAATTTGTAACTACCAAGGATGTGCAAGGGGGATTTTCTAAATATCCCCTCTAGGGGGGGGGGGGTAGAACGACAAATGCATATACTACATACTTCGTAAATGTAGCAAAAAAGAAAAGTTTACAAAAACCAAAAAGATTTTGTTCGCAACTTTGGACAGGAATGCCATCCCATTACTATTGATTTAGTATTAAACAAATTTAATTCAACAACTCTTTTATTGCATTCAAATTTAATAACTTCTTTTATTTGAGTTGAATTTAATGTTACTTTTCAACCCGAATCACCCGAAGCTCATCCAAAGTTTTATCAAGTAAAACCTATTGATATGATTTAAAATAAATACAGTAATCAAAAATAAATAAGAAAAAATGTACTAAAATGGGTGCAAAAGGCGGTATAAATTGGTTATCTTGTTTATCAGTTCAGATAATGGTCCACCATTTCAAATGAATAATAAAATATTCCTTATTTTATGTTTATTTCTCTCATTTTTGAAGTTCAATATTTTCAATATTCGATATTATTTTACATATATTTTTGTTATTTTCTTGTTTATAAGAAACACTGTTTTCTCATAAAAATGTCCCCAAAAGTGTTCGATAAAATTTGTTCGGTTTGTGGCGATAAAGCGTGTGGTAAGACATTAAGACTTCGCAAGAATATTATTATATTTCATATTTCTAATCAATTCGGAGGCTTTCACTTCGATGTAATCACTTGTGAATCTTGCAAATCGTTTTTCAGAAGATACGCTCTGAGCAATAAAGTAATTAATGAACAAGTAACTTCTGAAATAATCTATGCAAATGAACAAATTGATTTTTAAATAGGAGTTTACATGCTTTTTGAGGGGTGAATGTAAAATAGATGAATTCAACAGAACTTTTTGCAAGAAGTGTCGACTGAAAAAATGCTTCGATTGCGGAATGAAAGCCGTGAGCCTTTTCTTTCCATTATTAGTCTCATCTTAGTAATTATGTTTTGTTTGCTTCTAGGAATTTATTTTGACGGAAGAACAAAAAAGATCAAGGAAATTCGTAATTGAAAAGAATAAACTGAGAAAATTGAATAATCAAAACAACAAGCAAACTATTAATTCGGTGACAAACTTGACTTTTGATTCAAAAAGCAAAACAAATTCCTTAACTCATTCAAAATCATGTAATCATTCTGACAAAAGTCTTATGCAAGTTGATAACTTCACCAGAAACAATTTAACAACTTTCCTGGACCCTAATCTCAAAAAAGGTTTTGAAGAGTCAATGGTTGCCATTCAAAGACCGATAACTGATTACAACAACACATTCAATGAATTAGAGGGCAATCGCTTAACAGAACTTCTAAATGCCATTAAATATATGACAGATCCGTCAGTGATAGCCAGTCAACAAGTATTGGACTTTTGGGGTGCAGTCAGTGTTATGCAACAGAAATTCGATATTGATATCAGAAAAATAATCAAGATGTCAAAAAGTCTGTCCGGATTTCGCAATATTAGCGAGCATGACCAACTTGTCCAGATCAAATTCGCGGCACTTGAAATAGTGCTCACAAGAAACATATTATACTTTGACTTTCAATATGAGTGTTGGAATATAATTACAGTAAGTCTGACGAAACGAGTGACACAAAAACTTCAATTATTTTCATTACTCATTTGTTTAACAGAATAACAAGAATTCAAATATAATAAAACTCGAATTATTTAAAGAAAAAAATTATTATAAAAGAATTACTTATGAAAACCACAAACATCTTCTGCGAAACATTGGACAGGAATGCGATCCCATTGTAATTGATTTGGTATTCAAACAAATTTTAATTCAAATCATGATTTATCTAAATGTTGTTTAAAACTGTTAGATTTTAACCATGCGATAAATTCAACCTTTTATTAGCTAGTGACTAGAGATTGTCAAATAGAAGTAACCTTTTATTTCGAGAAACTTTCCTAAAACATTCTTGTAATTGCTTTTCTATAGTGAACCAAGGTATTTCAATGGGGGGGGGGAGATTCTAATATTTGTTTTAATGAGAATATTTTCAGCAGTTGCCTTACAATTGTGATCAAGAACCTTTTTAAACAATTTACCAAATTCAGTTACCAAAACCATTTAATTTATTTAATAACTTCTTTCAATTCATTTCAGTTGATAGCAATATTGCTTTTCAACCCGAATCACCCGAAACTTATCAACCAAAGTTTTATCAAGTAAGAAATCAAATAAGCATGCTCTAAATTAATATTGTCTTCATTTTTAGACTTCAACAACTGAATTATATTGAATTACTTCGGCGCTATTTACAAGTTAAATATCAATCAGAATCTGAATCCAAATCAAGACTTTCAAAAATATTGAACAGTTTGACTGATTTGCATATTCTTAGTGAAAAAATTAGACTCAATTGTTTAGATTCGGATTTAAATGGAATCCCTCTCGTCAAAGAAATTTGTGACCGGGATAGTTTGGTTATACACAATTGATTCCTCTTTTATTTGATTGCATTTAATAAATAAAATATAAACAATTGGTTTAAGGGTAAACAAAAAAAAAGTATTTTGATTGCCAAGTATATAACTTTGTTTATTTAATTCAGTGGTTTTGATAAACCTATGGTTAGAATGATCTGGTTAAGTATTTTTTAAGTTTTAGAAGAATTATCACATAAAACAACCTGCTCAAAAACTGCTATTATTTGTATTAGTGGCAAAATAATCGATCATTTGCAATGGAATTTATTTAAAACTTGATAAATTAACTTAATTATAGCTTAATTAATGTAATATATGAAAATTACCGGAAATAAGGGCATCTAAAAACCAAATGACAAAATATGTCACTCACAAGACTCACAAGACTGTCCAAAAAGAAAGAAAATATTTTATCCATTTATTGTTTATTAAAACTTTTAATAAATATTCAAACATTTAATTAAGCAAGCAATTACTTTTGGATAAATTTTAATTGATTTATTATTTGAGTTTTTCGGTCCGCATCTCAAATAAAACCTGCTTTTTAAAAAACTATGTTATCTTAAAACTGATTCACCTAGCATACACTTTAATTTAATTCTCAACTAACCCATTTTAGCGCAAAATTAACAAGTGATTAGTCAATAAACTGAAGTACTCATGGACATTTTAGGAACTCTCATTGATCTGAGAAGCTTGACCATCCCTAAATATAAAATAACATTCAAATAATTTATAAAATGTGATTGAATGTGATAAACATAACCTTGTATTACTTTGTAACAAGCTAATAGTTCAATTAAAATACTAATTTTCCAGTGCGATAGTTACTCCCCAAAGTTGATAGTTACAATTCTAACCTAAGTTGAAATCTTGATCATCTCAGTCAAATAAATTGTCAATGATAATGACTTCAACCCAAACTCGAAGATAATGAATTGAATAAAATAGGTTTATCTTGAAAATACTATTAATTTATCTAATTGATATATAATCTATATATTTTCCATATATTATACGCTTTAATAGCATATAAGTAATTGTGTTCTTCAAATGAATTGAAGGAAAAAACTTTAATCCAAACATTCATTTCAAACCATTTTAATGATCACTTGTTTTCTATGGCAACCAAAATGACAAACAATATGCAAAAATATGGGCAAAAAATATTCAATAAAAGAACTGAAGAATTCCTATTCTTTTGTTATGAATTATAAGAATAAGAAAAATATGTTTTTTTCATCCCAACAATACTGATGGTTCGGATGAGCGCTATTCTGTGCTCACAATACCTGTGCTCTTGTATTGAGTGCTGGAAAACAATTTGTAAGTTCAATAAAAAGAAACCAATTGTCTGTCTGTTTGCAAAAAATGACTCAACCGGTGTCTGTTATAACGCCGTGCGATGACCAGCCGCCACCTCCGCCACCGCCTCAGAGGTTGATGTCAATTTCGTCGGGTCCCATGTCCGACGGTATGATACCAAGTGTCAGGCCTGAGGACGGGTCTGTTCGACGGAAGACCAATTCTAGTGAACATATTTGCATGTTTTCCGTTTGCCTCATGTTTATAGGCATTCCCATCATTGTTATCGGTAAGTCAATCATTTTTAATTAATTATCCTGGCTAATTTTTTAGAAATATTACTTCAAACTTAAATTTTTTAAAAACTTACATATTGAGTTAGAAAAGAATGAGCTAGGCAAAGTGTTAAGGTTCACTAGATTCTAACTTAAATCTTTTGGACCATTAAAACCTGTAATTCAAACAAAAAACTAATTTTCTATTAATAGAAATTATTAATCTTTTCTTGTTTGTTCACTAATTGTTACCAAGACATTTTTATTTTCTACATGTTACAATAATTAACAATAATAACTCTCTTATATTCGTAAAAATACAACTTGATTGCTGGTTGAATTATTGATTAAAAAATACACTTTGCGGAGTTTTGCCAATAAACGTTCTAGTTAAAATTTTTATTAAATACAAAGTTAATAAATTGAGTTACAGTTTTTAGAGATTGAACTAGAAATAGCTAACTCATCATAGAACCATGCTTATTTACCTAAAATTCATTTGAAGTTCAATCAAAATGTATATAAAAGTCTGGAAGCGTTTTAAATTATTTTCTAATAAATATATTCAATAAAATAAAACTTTTTTATCCCTTTGATATTAATTAGGAATTTTGTGCTTGTCAATAATCGCACCATTTGGCATAATCATGCTCATCATTGGCGCAGGAGCTTCAGTGTCTGGCGCTTGTCTAGTCATTTTGTCAGGGTTAGTCGCATTGTTTAAGAAGATCTGTGGAAAATGTGGTAAAGCAGAGGCTGAGCCAGAGATTGGTGAAGAGGGACAGACACCAGAGATCATTATAGACGACACCCTCTACAGCGAACACTTCTCAGACAACTTGTGTGAAGAACAACCAGAACAGATTCCTGTTTCTGATCTAGCAGACTTACCCAATATGGAGAAACTAGGTAAATTTAAAAATTTTAAATTGAACTAGCTTTATTTATTAAAATGTTTCTCATAAGATCCCATTTATTGGTCTAACTATCCGGAGGCGCAGAACCCACAGTCGTATCTGCAATCGTTTGGGGAACTGCCAAAAGTGATGCCATCCCCTGACAACCGATACTCAACGAAAAAGACCAGTCGTTACAGTAAAAAGTCGAAAAAGTCGAGCAAAAAAATTGGTCGTAAAATATCGGAGAGTTTAGGAATGGGTCCAAAACGCAAAACAATGTCGAGGACATCCCTAACACGTGACTATAGCGAAGAGATTCAGAGTGACTCGTCTTCGTCATCCCTGGCCAGCACTTCCAGTCAAAAATCCACACACCGTACCAAACACTATAAGATCAGCGCCAATGGGTTGGGCACTGATCATAGCAATCAAAGTGTCATTACTATTGAAAATGCTGGTCAAAGGACGGCCGATGGGCCCAGGGATGAGGTGCTATCGACCACTAGTGTCGATTCTACTGAGTGTTATGATAGCGCCGACCAAACCAACATTAAAAGTGTTGTTAAAGGACAGAATGAACAAGTTGTTAATGGAATTCTTCCGGATGAATGCACCGAAAGCATTGAACTGACCGAGATTGTCGACAGGGACACAGAAACAAAGACCAGGTATATTAAAGATGAAGAATTTGATGATTATTCTGATTTGTGGAATTCAATCAGAAGTGTAAACAAGTGACAGAATTGACACGTTTTTTACAAAAAAGGTGAGTTATCTTTAAATTGAATAATTTTCTTATGCAAATGAGCAAGGCAAAATTTAACAAGATAATTGAACAAGTAACAAATTACCCAAAAAATAGAAAAAGTGCTTAAATTTTGCATTTCAGTTCAATCGAGTTTTATAAATAACCAGGAAAATATTAAAAGATGTCTTTATTCAAAGAAAATTTGTAAAATTTTACAGTGCGTTGCAAATGTATGTTAATTAGCTAGATAATTTTGACTAAATGTAAGCTTTACTTTGATATTTGTCTATGATTTGGAATCACCCCGCCCCCATAGTTAAATATCCTGATATAGTATAAAAATTTGCTTGGAATAAAAAATACATTAGGGAAAAAATTGAATTGAGCATGGCAATACTTATAGATTGCAATTTTATTTGAAAATGCACGCCTTGTTAACGTTAGTGTTGGTGCAGGAGCAGTTTTAGCGCACCTTCAAAAATTTATGCCTTTGATTTGCTAGACCCAACTTTTATCCAGTGACTTGATTCTATTGAAATTTTGTGCCATGCTAATAATTTACAGTTTTTAAAATTTAAATTCACAAAGAATTTAGTGTTGAAAAATCCATGTTTAATTTATCTAATGTTTATTATATCAAGATTATCATAATTATACCATTACTGTTTCCCATATTAAATGAAGCATCAATTAATTAATAAATTGAATTCGGAACTAGATAATTTGAATGGATGTTGACATTGTCTAGCCTTCATTCATTTATCAACTTTCAATAATACTGATCCACATGCATGAGCGAAGGACAGAATAAATTACTGACAAAAATCATTAGACCATTGCGTGACATAATAATTATCGAATTAAAATTCAAGTGAAAATAGCTATAACCAAGATCACTTTCTCTATTCTGTAAGCAAAATATAGAAATGTCTGTCTCTATCTACCTTGATGAAAAGTCTTCAATCATAAAAGCATGCTCAAGGAGATATTAAATCAAAACTCACTTGGTTTTTTTAAATTTTCGAGATGACCTTATCTAGAATATTTAGTGTGATTCAAAAACATATTAAAGAATTCTCTTAAATGAACCTTGCACATGCCTTCTGATTGATTATTTTCTAGCTCAAGGCTTGTTGTATATGAAATGCCAAGGGAATAATAATTGTATAGTAGAATTTATAATAATTTCAATTAGTATAAATTATATGCTTGTCTATTAGTAAATGGAAATAAACCAGGTAATTTAAAAATTTACCTGTAATAAATAGTTATTAATTTTTAGTCTAAAATCTTGTCTCTAAAACATTGGGAGTCATCGCCTAATGTTATTGAAAGATAAGAACTCAGATCAAACATTTATCACTACAGTAACAGAATATTCGGTCCGCACAGAATAATACACACATAAGTACAGCCTCTGATTGAAAATTCTTCAAATGAAAAGATCGATAATTTTATTTAATATTAGTATGCATTTGATTCCTGCAGAAGGAACTTAATTTTCAAATCGTTTAAACTTGAAAAATTACAGTCAATTTTTAACTTTCATTGATCAGTTTTGTGAATATTCTTGGGAAAAAATGTCTGAAAATGTTTTTTATTTGCATTTCTAATTCTTAATGACTTTTGACAGAATTTCAACACAAGAATCACAATAAATATTCTCAAAAATTATGGATAACTGTGTCAACCAAACGGAGGGGAATTCCGTACAGACGACTCACTCCTCAAATCCACGGTCACTGTTCAAAACGCCGGATATCTTTTGCCGGTTCAGTGCGTGTCTGCACTTATTAGGCGCCATATCCATACTCATCGGTTGTCTACTAATCAAAGCTTACACTATTGTCGGTGTAATATTCCTGGTCGTCGGATTCCTGTTGACTGTGGCCGGCCTTGTCCTGGTGCTAAAGGCCGTCACCTTAATTATGAGGAAGGCCCGCAACAGAAAGTATAGAAATATGAACAGGGAATTCTGCGATGACTACCGGAGCGCTCACGCGCAGCATGGTGAATTGAAACTAGAATTAGTGTCCAACTACTTCACGCCTATTGTCAAAACCCGGTCCCAATCATTGACAACGAAACCCATTGACGATTCATTAGAGACGGCATCTGTTGAGCCGATTGTCAAAACAGAAAAGAATTGGATGATAAACCTGAAGAGCAATAGGAGAAAGGTAATAAGACCTGAGGTAACAGTTGAACCGCCACCACAAGACCAGTGTCTGTCACCAACAGCAACACCTGATAAAAGAAGGCTAGCCTTAAGTCCCTCCAAATGTTCAACAAATACACTGAATGACGAGAATTCCATTGCATTCTATCCACCGAGAAGTCCATCAAAAGAGTGTACACAGAAACAGAGATGTTCGCCCGAATCACTGTCCCGTTCAATGTCCAGATGTTCACTCAATTCACAGGTCAATTGTCACAGAAGTAGATCTGTTTCACCGCAAAGACATAAAACATTCATCGCTTGACTTAAACTTGAAGTCATATTTCAAAGTTGTTTTCATAACTTAAATATATTATTCATAAAATATTCATAAATATTTTTGATGTTCTTGTACAAAATAAATTATAGTTTGATTTTTGACTCAATGAAAATAATTTTAGTCATTTGAAGTGTTGCCAGGTAAAGATATAGTAATTCAGGATCATTTAAAATAGTCCAAGAAATTTCCAGGTCAACTTGTAACAACATGTTTTCCAGAATAATATTTCGAACCAGTTCTGGTTAAACTTGGAACAGTCCTTGAATTTGTTCTTGATAAACTTTACAGAATCAAGGACAAATTCAAGGACTTTCCCAAAAGTTACTTGTCTACTACTACTAATATGAAAACATTTACTTTGAAAAGTACTATATCACAGAAAAAAGCCTGATAGTACCTTGTTATTCTAAAGATAAATATATGAAATGTTATTGAAAAAATAATGTTACGGAAATGTTCAGGGAATGTCTAGAGAGTTTTATTCGCGTGTTCTGGTTTAATTTAAATTTTGTTGATCACCCTAGTTATGAAAAAGAAAAGTCATGATATGACATAAAAAAAACTAGAAGCGTTTCATACATTAAAGGTTTATGGTCTTTTTATAGGACTATCTGCATATCATTCACTTATTAAAACCATTTAAAAAGATGATAAAGGATAATATCAATTAAATCTACAACTAAATAAATGTTCTTGTAAAAAAGTGTCTGTGTGCTAAACAAATCGATGCTCTGGTTGCAAGAATATAACAGAGGTGGCCAATAGGGGGCTGTATTTCGTTTCCCCCTATAAACTGAAAATATAGCATAATAACTAATTAATAAGG
>JAQIWP010001154.1:0-16947 GCA_034695525.1 Euzetes globulus
CTCTCTCTCTCTCTCTCTCTCTCTCTCTCTCTCTCTCTCTCTCTCTCTCTCTCTCTCTCTCTCTCGCGTCGCTACTCTTTACGGCAATGATGTTCCCATTTTGGTCTTATTTTTGGATAACTGTGCTGTCTTATGTTTGACATAAGTATATGACTACAAAAGAGATTAAAATTCCATTTTTTAAAAAAAGTGACTTTAATTCTAATTCTAATGATATTTAGTTCAGTGTTTGTCTGAGAAAAGGATTATTGGAAGCACTTTTACAAACGACTTCTTAGTGAGACTTTTCTTTGAAACCCTGGACTTATTTGTAATAGAATACAATGAAACTCATTTATAATGCATTTCCATCTTTTGCCTCATTATTATTTAAAGAGAAGTTTAACCCATTTTTATGGCGAAAGTTTATTGTGATTAAAGTTTTTTTTTTTCGTACAAACATTTATTATATTTTTCTTTTCATACTTTTTATAATACGATTCACTGGAACTGTTAGACACAAGATTTGGTTCGATGTATAATATTCTCGAATTTTGAAAACAGGGCGCAGTTCTCAATGCCTTATGGTTTGTGAATTAGTTAAAATATAAGATAACATATTGCCTCGCATTCAGATTAGTGTTGACCCTTCAAACCACTCAGTTATGATTCAACCTCTGATTTTAATGCGGTTCTTATGTCAAAATTCAAGATTTCTTTCATTTTTCTACTTAATTATTCGACAGACTGTTGGAGTCATGATCTCAACAAATCAGTTATTCATTAGTTTCAGCAAAAAGAGATGCAAATTCAGATCTGAAGGGTTATTTATCAAAATTGAATATTGAACGAGTTTGTGGTGATCTTATATTTGACTCATGGCACCGAGTCATGACATCCGTGTCCACACATGAACAGCATTCAGTTGCGCCGTTCACATACAATAGAAGACATACTTTGCTTTTTTCACTCCTAATAACTCAAAATCCTATAATTACTTCAATATCAAAGTCTTTCTATTTTAATAACAAGTTTAATACTCGGAATATGTTCGTAGAGTTTTTTTTAGTTCAGAAAAATTCTAATGTGAAATGTAGTAAAAGTTTTCATTTGGGATGTTTTAACAGCTATTATTTGTGGCATTTTTCCCTCGAAAACTGATATTTCCATTGTATTCCTCTGTAAAAGAGAAGCGTATAATAGAAGCGATGCTTTTCAAACACTATTTTGTTGGCAATTTTTATTGTCGCGGATATGAAGCATATGCCCGATCGGTAAGCCATGTGCACAAATGGCTCCGTCACCTGCTCCAACATATGAGGGCTTTCTGCCTACAAAACAAAAAATTACTTTTCAAGTTGAAAACTAGATTTTTCTCCAAACTTAAAAAATAATTTTTTGCTAAAAATATATTAGTTTTGTTCCATATTTTTCTGTGTTTCAGATTCGATGAAAAAATGCATAATTCAATGAATTCACGTATTTAACTGATTTTGAACTCAATCGTTGTCCTAATCTTTTTTCTTTTTCCTCTTTCAATTTGTTTTCACCGGAAAATCTTATCCTTAAATTAATGGAGTTTTGCTGTTTATGTTTCATTTTATTCTAAGCTAAGACATGAAGACTTAATTTAAATAATTAAATTTAGCAATTCATTAGATAATTGTTGTGATAAAGTCTCTAATTTTCGGAACTATTGTAAAACGTTTTGATTTGAATTCAAGTTAACAAAGATTATAATTAATAATAATTTGTTTTATTCTTATTTCTATTTCCGTTCTGATGGCGTTTTGATAGAAAGTGAAAACTCATTTTTGATTAATTATTTAGACTTTGAGCGCATTTTTAGTAAAAATCCATTCAATCTGTTAACAGAAAATAGTTTTTATGTTTTATTGATTGAGTTTTGTTGTTATCCGTTTGAGTTGAATGAGTGTTTTTCATTGAAAAATGAAATATAGATCGAAATCGCTATTAATTTTGTTAATTATCTAAACATTAATAACTGTTTTTTGTGTCTATTAATCATTTCGATTTAAATTCAATTTCTTTTTAATTTAGTTTTAGGACCGAATAAAAGGAATTAAAATATATTTTATGATATTTTTGGTTTTGCTTACAATTGGTTTTTATTAGCGCTAAATGTTTAGACTCACGATTTGCTTTTATTAAACACTTTTATTGATTGATAGCATACTTATCATCCATTAATGTGTTTTTGTTGTTTTCAGTGCTAAAAAAGTCATGTTTTTAAATATAACAGCATATGATATACTCTCCAATACAAAAGGTTATCATTCGGTGTGTTTTTTGGCATTAATTTTGCATTTAATTGCTTTCAAATAGTTTTTTGTGCAAATATTTCTTTCTCTTCCCGGTGTTCACGAAATATATTGGAAAACCATTTGCTTTTCCTGAACTCTAATCTTTGACCCAACGATTGTTTTTGCGATAATAAAAATAACAGTTCTTGTTTTTATTTATTCCTGAATCAAAAATGATTATTTTGCCCGAATTTATTGGTTCCATGACCATGAATAACATAATTTATTGTAAAATTAGATCCTCTTCCAAAAGTAGATCTCTTGAAATTGTTTCGGATATAATTCATAGCCTAATATTATAGCTGACGGACCTATAATTATATAATTAAAACTTTAGTCAGTATTTGTTTGCTTCAAAAATCGATCAATTATTTTGTTTGGTCTCTCGCCCTCTCCTCTTAGGACAAGAAACGGACGTTTAGTTGAATTTTATTTTATTATTGCTGCGAATTGAATGAAAATTGTTTTTTATATTCACTCATCCATTGACTAGACTTTTGTGTCGACTAAATACAGTTAAAGCCCTCTTAGATATGAATATGTTTTTCTACTTTTGTTCTGATTTGTGAATTCGTTGCCTACAATTCCTGAAGGAATCACTTTATATGAGGGTATTATTCGTCAGATAAAAGATAAAATGTTTAACTTATTATTCATCTGATTGTCTGATGCACTTGAATGAGGCTCTCATGTGATGAGACATTCTCTTCCTGTGCATTTATTTTCAGTGTTGACACCCTATGGTTAAGAGCCCTGAATTTAAGACACTTTTTGGAAATTCTCTCTTAAAACCCCTCCCAACAGACAACAGTCTATTTTTACTTTTCATTTCTATATACCTGAAGTTAGCGTTTTTATGTGGATTTATCACTTCAATGTTTGTTTAGTAGTTTTTTTTGTTATGGCCTTAATGTCACCGCAGATGACGTGCCGTCCATAATAGTGTTCAAAATGTTGGTCTTCTATTGTAGAGCCAGTGCTCACACTTGATATGAATGAACTTTAATTTAAAGGAAATGTTATTTCGTTTCTATACTGACTACAGTTTTTTATAATATTCAAATCAAATGTATAATTATTATTAAAAATAGTGTTTTTCGATCTGATTCTCACTGAAACTCTTTCTGACTTTAGGCGATCCAATCAGAAATAGAGAACGTCGGCCGCCGTTTCATTAATGATATCAAAGACAACAATCATTTTGGAACCGTTGGCTCAGCGACAAAGTTAACCAAGACTTTGACGAAAGAAGAGAGACGTTGGCATTCGCTTTGGTTGAAATCATTAGAGTATTTAATGATTCTCGAAGAGGGACCTCATTGTCCTCAACATTACAACATCAGGTATTTGCTAATACTGTTTGCCAATCGTTTTTTTCACATTGTTTTCTCATTTGTTCCCTAATATTCTGTCGGCCACTACTCTTACGTATAGACGACTTACTGATCAATAGCTTTCTATTCTGTGTTCACAAAAACTAATTTTCGACTCATTAGACACCGAATCTGTTTATTTATACTTTTCTTGAATGGCATAAAAATAACTCTTTAGCCGTAATAATGCCTAAAATGACTAATATTTTTATTACGTTTTTCCTCTCAAAGGATGAATGGCTGTCTGTTGTGAGCGTCTTATTCATGCTATTAATGACTTGTTGTGTCCTAAATATAAATTGTTATTCTATACGAAAACTATTTTATTCTTAGCATTCATTCATTTAATGGTTAATTTGAATATAATTCGAGACTATATTTCTTTGCAATTCATTCACAAAATAATCCATTCATTCTTTAGTCGAAAGAACAGTGTTTTAAATGTATTTATTACTCTTCATTAAAGTGTGAAACAATTCAAATAATCTTAATTTAGTTTCTCGACTAAAATGAGTTCAAATCAAACATTAAAATGTTTTTATTTCAAATTCTTTTTCACTGTTTTCCGGCTTTTTATGAATTAAGTATTTTTTAATTTCATCGCAAAATAATTTGCCGGAATCGACATCTGATTAATTCAATAAAAATATAACAATTGGTTCCTAATTTTAATGTATATTTCATGTCTAAGATTACACTATTTAGAGAACATTAGTCCTTTAAAAAGACCTCGATTCTTGACTTTTATTTATCAGGAAGATATAAATTATTTGAAAATTGTTTTTTTAGTTGATGTGCTTTACTCTCATATTAACTTAATTTTATTTTTAATGTGGAATTATATAAAAAGTTAATTATCTGTTGTTTGTTGGGATAGTGTTGAGGAACAGCTGCCATCAAAACGCCATAAGAATAACGTCGGAATAGTCTCCAACTCTGACCGAATTCGCAATAAAAGAGTTCAAACGACAGTTGCAATGGTGGGCGAAACCAAGAATCAATTGCTTCGCAATGACTTCGATGAAAAGTTTGAAATAATCCAAAAAGACATCGGATACTCGAGTGATGCTGACATGAGTGATGCCGTTGAGGTAACCCTTAAATCCATTTATCATTTGTTTGTATTAATAATTTAAGAGTTCATATAACTTGTCGTCAGTTTCTAACATTTTATTCATAATTGCATTACTAATGCCTTTAAGGCTCTTCTTAACTGCAATTCTCTAAATATTTTGCATTTATTATTCATTTGTTTGGTTCGTTAGTGAGAAAAATATAATTTATTAAAGTTTTTAATAAATTGTTTATATATTTACCAACTTTGCGAATATATTATTAGTTTTAAATAAATACAAATTGAGTTTAGATTCAAACGATTTTTTATGAAAAGAAAGAAATATTTGAGTTTCTTTGGACTTCTATTCATAAAAGTTATAATTATGACCTAGCTCATAATTATTCCATAAAATGCTTAACCTTTTATCCAATTCCTTATTATTGTTTATCTCAAATAAATATAAATATTCTTATAATTTATCAAAAATCCAAACAAATGTGTGAATATGTAATCAAAGCCTCGTTTTTCGTTTAAAGGCATTTAATTTTAGAATTTAGAGCACATTATTTCAGACATAAATGAGTTTATAATTAAAATTAACGAAAAATATCTTCTTTTTTAAAAAAAAAGTATTCTCCAAAATCAAAATATTTGATTCATAATTAGATTTATTAGAATATTTGTTATGCATCTAATGTTTT
Source organism: Euzetes globulus (assembly GCA_034695525.1). Lineage (NCBI taxonomy): Eukaryota > Metazoa > Arthropoda > Arachnida > Sarcoptiformes > Euzetidae > Euzetes > Euzetes globulus. The sequence continues at coordinate 5,435 of JAQIWP010001154.1, forward strand.
GAATCTCTCGTAATCTCTGATTTGAGGCAATCCTTAGAGCTTATGATCTAATCTTTAATTAAATCGTTATTTCCTTATTAATGTAATACCGGTGTAGTATTTAGTGTCTGACCAGTCTATTAATATCTTGCAAATGATGTGTTACTAATGTTGACATGTTTTGGCCGATCATCCCTTGTTTAGGCACATCCCCAGTCAGATGCAGCCAATTTGTCGACCCGATCCACACGAAAGCTTAGGCGTCGCCGTAAGAGTCGATTGGGGCGAACTCGGCCCTGGAGTTTCCACTCCGATTGGACTGATTGGGACTACTATCAGACCCCACTTCATGGTGATTATGTGAGCTCTGAAGACCTGTACTATGAGGACGACAAGACTATAAAACAGTTGATTGAATTTGGAGAGAACTACGAGACTTGGATTAACAATGAAGACATCGATGATCTCATTCGAGGTTCGTATTGTTTAAGCTCTTCATCTCTTTGTTTGCATTTCAATGCAATTGTCTGTAATTTTGGCGCTTTTTTGTGCCTATTTTTGGTGCAAATCTATAAATAGAGTGTTTAGACAATAGGTTTCCATAATTTGCATTTTCAATGATTTACTATAAATAGTGTCGACGCCATCGTCGCCGCAAAAAGAGGAAAATGAGGGACAGGTCGAGGCTAGTGGTCCAGCAGTGGAAACACATCCGCGAAAGACAACAAAGCGGTCAGCCATGCATTTGACGTTTACGGTGTTTCTCTACGCGACTCTGGCTATATTTGCGTTGGCTCTGACTCTAACCAATTACTCGCCCCATATCCAGAAACTGTATCGCCGGCCGCCACCCATATGAGCAGAACATCGGAAGTGCTTAGTCTTATGTAATTGAGTAATAATGACGGCAGCACTCGATGTATAGTATTTCTTATCCGATAGTGATTTCGATGAGTTTATTCCAGGCATTAATCCGATTATCCAATGAATTATAGCTTTAAAACTGACAAATGTTTGGCGAAAAAGTTTTAAATTCTGTTTATTTACAAATGAATTGATTACTGAATCGAAGGATAGCTTTGAGGGCCAATAGACCAGAATCTGTGATGATTTCTAGAGCTGTGCCGGTCTTTAATGCCAATTCATTCACTGCCCGTTTCTTAACGTTTTTTGGAACAGATATTAAGTATTTGTAATACCAAGGATTGAGTTTTGTTTTTGAGTATTCAGTCAATTGGTGGCTGACTTGTAGTGAACTTTTAATTTACTTATGAGCACAAGACTATTGAGGCATCGAATCAGGTCAAGTGCTCGCTGTTAGACACCTTTTTCCTGAAAAAATCGAGCCATTAATTAGACATTTATTTTTTATCTATTGATTTCTTGTTTCATAAAAACATTTTTGTCTCATTTCGAACAAATGAGTTGTAAATTACCTCAAATATTAACAAAACTTCAATGTAATGCCTGTTTGTAATTGTAATTTAGGTTAGATTTCAAATGTACTTAAAGTCAGTTGTAATCAAAGCAAGCCTTCAATCCAATTATATGTCAATGTATTAACTCATGAGTGGTGGCAGATATTGTCAAACAAAACTTCTAAACGTAATCTAACGTTAAAGCCATTTAACACAAAGACTTGTTAGCGAATCATATAATATGCTCACCCTTTCTATCGGGACATCCGATTCGTTGACTCAATTCTGTTTGTTTCCAATTAATCGAACTTAACTTCTATTGAAAATCTTTTAAATTCTAATTTTTATACATTGAAAGTCTCTCTCTTTCTCCCTGTCCAATTTAATTTGAAATATTCATTATTTATTTATAAAATTCATTTTAAAAATATTTTCCATTAATTTTCGAAAAAAATCAAAACTTTATTTAAATTTGAATTCCTTAAAAAATTGGATTGTTTTCCGGTATTTTCTCTCTATTTTCTTATGAAAAAAAAAATCTAAAGAAAAGCAAATAATTTTATGGAAAAGTATGACTGAATTTTCCGTATTTTGCTTTTTAATTACTTTCAATTTTCCAGTAATTTATTATTTTATTCTTTTTTTAAAATCACATTCAAATTGTTTTTGGAAATCTATTTGTGTTTGAATTGTTTTTGATTGCCTTAAACTATTATAAAGCGTTCAACGCTTTTCCAACGAAATGTTTTTATAATTATCTATTTCTTCTTTTTAAACAGTCTTTTGTTTCAATTATTGTCTCAATTCTACATAACTTATGTATTAATTATTAACTTTAATTCCATTTTTTGTGTGCATTATATCAAAGAGTATTGTCTTCACTACAAAAGACTAATTATAACATAACTTTAAGTTCAAATCAAATATTATGACAAACAAAAAATTATATATATATTTAAGAAAGTTTTTATATTTTTTTCATAATCTATTGATATTTTGATAATTGAAAAATCGATGAAAAAATAATATAAGAGAATATTTGTGTTGTGTTTTCGATTTATAGCAATAATTGATATTAATTTTGTGCCTTTTCTACAATATTTTAATTATTATATTATTATCCATTTCTATAGATTACAGTACCTGTACTTCATATCTAGTCCGACAAATTCAATAAAATGATTCGAAACTAATTTGTAGTAGATTATTTCAAATGATTGCTTCAACAATTTCCAGATGATTAAAATCAATCCTGAAAATATGTGGAACTCGAGGTTAAAATGGGATGTGTGCGCGAAATCAAATCTAATGAAACGGAATTCCCAATTATGTTTCAATTTTAAACTATTTGCTCAAATATTTTGCTTTGAAATTACATTAGTTTTAAGAAAGATTTGAATTGAGTTCTTATTAAATACATTGTAAGTGTAATTATTGTGAGAATGAATTAAACCATTGATTTATTAGTGAAGTTCTGTTCATTGCACTTCACTCCCACTTTTAATCAATTTCCTCGGATAAACATTTTATAAAATGTTTTTTATCGTTAAATCAAATTCATTAATTGAATACTAGCTGTAAAATGGGCTCAAACAGTATGTCCTATATAAAGGGTTAATCAACATCTGACTAATGATTTTATATATGTTTAGCTCTTCCTTATATTATTCATCTAGGTATTTAAAATTGTAATTTTGAACTTTTAAAGTATCATTTGGGACCTTCTGATGAATGGTGTGTTTTGGCGCACACCTAACAGTATATATCTTCGCTTTTCCTCTTTTAATGTGTTATTGAATTTGTTTTCTTTTGTTATTTAATTTCATATTCTTTTCATTTTTTGAGGAATTAATTACCTTAATATATAGTTGATGTAAGAAAACAATCGTTTGACTCAACCGACGCATTACCTCAGATCTAAAACCTTTTTTTCCACAAAAAAAAATTAAATAAAGTTTGAGATAATGAGGACATGAGTAGAGAAAAAAGATGATCTCCTCATTTGAAAGCACTTTCGGTCAAATAGTTTTTAGGCTCTCCTAGAATCCTATATCTATTCAAGATTTAGTTTAATTGAGTTATTAAAGGGGGAAATTGAGTCAATAGTTAATTGGGGTTTTAATTAATTTTAAGATTACGTTCGCCTTAATTATAAGTTATCGTTAACTGATTCTTCGGTTACAGTCAAACAGTTGTGCTATTAATTAACTCCTTGTTTTCATCTGTCATTCCTTCCATTATAATAGATTTCATGCCATTTATTGTCGTTTTCATTATGGTTGCCCCGAAAAATATCAATTATTTTCGCTTTTGTTTATTCTTTATTGTTTTGATTTGCATTCAAATTTTTAAACGAAATCAATTATTGAACGAATATTATAATGAATATAATGAATATATTCAATATTTATGATTCTGGTATTTATTGATAACAACTAATCAAATCGTTAGTCATTAGTCATGAGTTAAAATGTTTATCAGAAATATAATTATCGATTCAATCGATAGAAATGGAAGAAAATTCAATTGAAATCAGGTCTTAATCAGAAATAAAAATAAAAATGTCGTACTTTGGAAATCAGAATTCAGTCGAATTTTAATTTTGATTCTCGTAAGAGTCAGTGCATTAGTTGTGAACGAAAGCCAATCCAATCAAACCAATCAATCACCACATTAGACATAAGACATTCCCTAATCTAGAGTTGAGTTGAATTTTGTTAAAATCGATTCATTGTTCTCCACCTATACTTAAGATTAATCGGTTTTATTTCAAAATCAGATTTGATTTTGTATTGAATATAAATTATTTTGTTATCAATCAAAAGGCTGTGCAGAAAAGGCAGAGTTTAGCTGTTTTCTCAATATTGAAATACAAGTTGAGGTAAGTCTCGAAAATCGTAAACTCGTTACTGAATATATGTATTGAAAATAAGTCCTATTATAAGACTTATTCTTAACTTTTGAATAAGACTTCAAAAGAAATGAATTGAAAGGTATTTCGCAAACTTTTAACCAATAATTTGCAAGATTTGGGTCAAAACGTTATGAGAATTAACGGTTTGCTTAAGAAAATAATAGAGAAAAAATAGATAAAACAGAAAGTTTTGTTAAGTTTTGTTGAGAACATACCATTAAATGCCTTTCCTTAACAGAAAGTTGTAAGGAATTTGAAGAAATATCGTGCAAATAGCTAGTACTGGTAGTGACCCGCTGTTAATGCAATAATGGTTTTAGACATAAATATTAAACATTCAAAAATAGACCGTAAAAAAGGTAAACTAAACTCGCCTTTCAAAGGGAGGGGAGAAACCAATTTTGTAAATGAAAAATAGCTGCAAATATGTTAGTCTTAAAATAATTTATTTCTTTATTCTCTATTAGATATGTCTGTAATTTTTGTTTGAATAAATGAACATAAATTTTAAGACTTTCAACTATCAATAGATTTTGTTCGCTTGAATAACAAGTTATTAAACTTTGGATTCAGTAATAAAATTGTTTGAAGCAGTTCTGGGATAAGTCTAATGTCCACCAGTTATGCCATTAGTGATCGGAACGATCGGTGTTTGACTTTCTTTTAATTTTCTTATGGGATGTTTGAGCTCTTCGTGCCATTGGCTGCGATCCGAGCATTTTGACTGTAGGTCCATGTGGTTGACCGGCGGTAGTGATAGTAAAGCTCTCAGAATGTTCTCAATGGACGCCCGCTGTTTGAAAAGTGCGTTCACTACTCGACCACCGCTTTCTACGAGAGGGGCTTTACATAAGTAGGACAACAAAGAGAGCACACAATTGAAAGATTGGTATTCGGCGAATGACTCGACGCCTATCAGTAAACAGAAGGCAATTGAATTATGTCTGGAATCCGATTAACAATTCTTTATTTGTTTGTTTATTTGCTCACAATTGCTGTGGATTTGAAAAGTAACTCTTTGGCAGAGTTCAGCCAAAATGACCAAGTCCAGAATAATAGGCGCCGCCAATAACGAGTCCTCGCAAGTGTTGTGCACGACTATGGTGTTGCGTCCGCCCATCATTAGTTCACTGACGTACTCATCCATTGCCCGTTTAGAGTCGGCAACAAATGGCACATACTTAATTACCACACAATGGTCAGGCTTCTGCAACCCTTCCCCATAAAGAATTTGATTCGAGCCCACCATATCGTCCACGACATTAGATTTCGATATCTCTTTACTTCGGAACTGTTCGGGAGCCGACAGATTGTATCCGTCATTATTTCCCAAATGGTTATAACTGACTATAGAACAGGGCTTAATACCAGCGCTGACCAAAAAGTCTACGATAACTGACTTAAACTTAGTTTGACCCGATTTGAAATCATCACCAGCTATGAAAACCCCTTCCCTTTCAGCCAATTCAATGAGTCCAGGAACAAATGTGTTTTGTGGAGAACCGTTTATGAAAGTGCACTGAATTTACAAATTAAACCAAATATTAAAATAATTTCAAAAAAATAAATAATAAATAAAATAAAAGAATAATGAATGAGTACTTTTTCGAGAACGGCTGCCACTGCGAAGAGAAGGGACGGCGCCAATTCTGACTCATTGCGTTTGATGGCAGATAGGAGGCCGTCCGCACTGTCATGAATACCATCTGTAATGTGAGTGAATCTTTCGGTGTTTGCCGTCCAAAGGACTATAACTGAATTCAAATTGTTGTAAGCCTTAAACTGACGGATGTCGTCACGAATTTGTGAGACTTGTGCCCATTTGTCACGACTTTCGATCACATTATCAGCCCTTTGACTCTGATTCGCGGCTATGAATTGCGGATCGAATATTGCTTTTCGTGGTATCATATCTTGCATAAGAGACAAGAGTTGGGTTTGTAGGTTATAGTCCAGTACTTTTGCCCTTCTCATAGCTTGAGCCAGACTGGCGCCCGATATATCCCATCCATCAACTATTAAATCGTTGGGGCTAACCATTGGAATCATGTCTTTCATCGGAATGTATACGTCTTTGCCTAACAAAAAGATAAAATCTATGATTTGTTACTACTTTTTCTTATTAAATATTTAAAACTAATTTTAGTCATCCATTTATCACCGAATGAATCTTCACTGAACATAACCTCAATGATTCACATTATCTGATGTTTTTCATCGATTATTATATTTATAAATAAATTTAATCAAATTTATTATAAATTACTTGCGGCTAATCAACGAGAAAAGCAAAGAAAAATCCGTACATTTAAGCAAAAATTATAACATTTATTGAATCAATATTTCTGGTCATTTGATTTTATCAGTGAATGTGATATTAATAAGCAGTCTATCAATCAAAATGTGTAAATAAAAAAGAGTTTCAAAACTCAATATAATATTCATATAATTTCTAATTCATGTAATCCAGGATTTAGGGTAAAGAAACCCGAATAAGAATAATACGAATTCAGAAACCTTTTTGCTCTTATTTTGTTGTTTTTTATTTTTGAACTTTGTTTTTGTTAACCCGTTATAAGTTTAGAAATGTTTTCTGATTCCGAATTAGTTTTCAATACTTCGTGTTTTCGATAAGTTTTGCTATTTTTAGGATTCTCTTCGATTGATTCAATAAGAACTACTCGACCCTATTCTCACCGCTTGGATCTGTTCCCAGAAGAACAGTCGAAGACTGTGTAATGCTTCCAAAGTAGTTGGCTTTGACTGTTCCCTCTTTGGTGTTCCATTGCATTCCATGTTTATTGGCCAAAATAGCACCGGTCACTGTCGAGCCATTGTTTCCTCCCCAACCAATTAACATAAGTCCAGTTTTGGGAACATTTCGTTCTGTTCTAAACGTGACCACTGTTTTCATAGGATAGACCTGAAAATTCATAATTATTGTTCAGGTAATCGTACTATTTTGGGGTAAATATCGAAAGACGAAGAGTTCATCGATTGATAGTTTGACCTTGAATTGTATTTCTGTCCCTGAGCTATTATATCGAAGATCTTTCAGTGAGACATCATTTGTAATAATTACTCTGAAACTAATGGGGTAACTAATGGGGGACTAATGGGGTCGACACTCTTTAAATTGTGTACGATTTGAAAATCAGATAATTTAAATTCAAAACTGAAATTTCAAAACTTTCTCTTTTTGTGGATACCATCGAAATTATTGTGTAATCACTGAATGAGTTAAGTAATCAAAAAGTTAATTGAAAATCACAAATATTCAAATTCAAATTTGATTAACATTTAAATCGATTCCTTACATAAACTTCTAAATAATCTGATTTTATATGCATTTTTCCAATGAAAACATCAATTAATTTGATGAAAAATTACAACTCATTAGTAATTATTATTATATTTTAAATCGAGTTTAAACAGAAATTTATGTCAAAAATTTAGGATAAAATAAGAAATAATTTCTATTGAATTTATGAAATGTTTTTAAGAACTCACTTTAATAGTACCGGTTTTGTCATCCCTTTTGCACTTCACGTTTTCGTATTCATAATCTGATTCAATAAGATCTTCATAATAGCGAACATTTGGACTCTGAATAACTATATTATTATTATTTTTAATATTAGACATAATCGACAATCAAATAATCAAATCGTGTTTAAAAGAGAGATGAATTTTCAGAGTAAAAAAAGGGTATAAAATGAAATCTCAATATAGAATACAATAATTAGATTGAAATAAAAATTGGTTAAAAATTAAATAAAATGATTGACTCGAATGACTGGAAATTAGCTGAAAGACTAAAATCAAATGACAACTAAACGATTGAATGACTAACAATTAGTTTGAATCGCAATTCTTTTTATATGGGTTTTTACGGAAACTCGTGTTTCTCCAAAATCAAAGTCGTATGAGTTCTAATGGAAATACACGTACGAGTAAAGTGCATGACTGTTCCCTCAATATTCTTCTGATTCTGTCTCATATGGCACCGGCATATTTGTGCGCCTGCACCATCATATTTAATGATATTTAAGCGCCAATTCTTTTCTTATCGATTCATACAGAAGCTGACATAAAAAATGAACTATCACAATTTGTATTTGTAAAATTCAAAATTTTCCACTCAATATTTTTCCAATGTTGTTGAGAAACTTTCATTCACGAAACACAGTTTGAATCCAGACTGGACTGGGTTAGACTATCCAGTCCAATGTTTGAATAGATGTTAGTTTTCGATTCGGTTCATCTTTCATAACTTGTTCTTTGTGCTTGACCAAAACAGAGTAGTATTGAGATTGAAATTTATGTTAATGATTGGCTGAACTTCATTGAAGAAATCAATTGACAAATAAATTCCAATCAAGAAAACCAATGAAATCGCTTTTTAATTATTTGTTGAGATTTCAAAATATTTGAATTAAAATATCTAATGATTTCATGCTCTGAATAAATAAACGAAAGACCGAATTATCCGAACAAATAAATTATATGTTATTTCAATTGTATTGTTGTTTATAATTTATTGAAATGTTCTTGTAACATTGTCTGACATTGAGATTGATTTCAAAATATTTCTGAATTTAATTCGATTATAATATATCTATTATACTAATTTAATTGTTTCGAGCAAATGATAGCCTGGATAAATTGCAAGCTTTAATGATCAATTTAATATTTGAATTATGATATATCCAGCATAACATTCATACATATTATATTTCAGTTACATTGACTATTTACAGATTTTTAGCAATTCATTTACATAATGGGCACAGAATACCTATTCGACACACAATTGAATATTATTTTATGAATATCTCTATCATAAACATTGACTCAGAAATCGATAATGAATTGAATTACAGTTCAATCAATAAAATTGTTTTGTCGATTGCTTTGATATTCTGATGAAAATAAAAGGGAATAACAAATAATAGTTAAAGAAATTTGCGAAATAATTATAGAAAACATTAGTACTAATCATTGGGACTTTCATTAGAGTCTATGAATTTGCGAAACACTTTTAGCTCAAAACTTATTTGTCTGACAGGAAGTCCTTTCAATTAAATATAATGCATTCAACAGCAGTTATTGATTTGTGTTTGAACATGCAATTTTTATAGGTTTATGTTTTGAATTCATATAAATCAGAATATATTTCTGAATGGAATTAAATTTTTTTATTTAGTTATAAGTTATAATCAATAATTTAAATGACTTTATTCATTTTTCCAATTTTTAAATAAAAAATGAAGAGTAAAGGGAAACTTAGCTGGCTTCAAGCTTATACTTGATTACTTAAACCAGAGTCACAACTGTGACCGATAAAATGTTGACAGCATATCAACTTACCTGACTTCAAACATAATGTGGTGTCAGCTTATATAGGTGTCGGTAACACTCTGTCTCAATGTCTCTATATTTTATGATTATTCCAAATCTTGTCATTTAATTTGCATTTAAAGTCTTATTTGAATACTTATATTATTGAATCAATTAATATAAAAGTTAATTAAGACATTTATTTAAATTTTTATATAAAATTTGAAACAATTTTTAATTCAGAGTTCAATTCTGGAAGAATGAGAATAATAGCCATTTGTGCCCAGGTCCCTTCCGTGTCTAATCGATACTTCAATAGAATCGATGTTAAGTTCTCCAAAATAGTAATCTTTAAATTTGTTAAGAATACCGGACCCGTCAAAAAAGGTTTTATTTCGGTTGTCTCTCCTATCGTTGCCCCGTTGCCTGTCGGGCCTCTCTGTATTCTGTTTGAAAGTAGTGTTGATGAGAGTGACGTGCATTTTAACTTTGGAGTCGGCGTTCACTGATTGCTGCGACCGATTCCATGTCAGTCCACTTTCTTTGAACTGATCAAATAAATAGTCGACAATCGGTTGAAGACGAGGCTTGTCTGACATGTCGTGTACTTTGGCATAAATGACATTGACTTGTGTCGGGTCATCATTCATGTACTCAATGCCTTCGAGTTTGACTTTTATAGGCTGTCCGCTAATTAAAGGCTTAATGTAATTGTTGTGACAGTTGTCCAGTATTTCTGTAGCGATTTTCCGCTCATTTTCATCGGTCAGAAGGAGGGGAACGACAGTCAAATGTAATTTATTCTTAATTTGGAATAACGACTCATCGATTCCTTTATTGATTTGATTGTCTTTCAGTATTTGTGTCTTAAAAGTCACAAATCTTTCGCAAATTGATTCCCCATTAAAAGGAATGGACACAAAGTGCGTGAAATCACTCCTATTTCGAGCCTTTTTTACGATAACTCTGAGTTTATCGATGGCGCACTTGACATCAGATTCTGTGTTACCGGTGATGACGATAGCACTGGTCAGGTCTGTTTGATACGGCACTACAATACGACATCTGCTCTGGAACTCGATGTCCTCTTTTTGTTGGCCCTTATGGCCCACAATGAATCTGTGGAAATACTTCCCGATTTCGATTTGAGCTCTGAATCGGTTGCCTTTCCCTCCACTAATGTCTTCAATGTCTTCACTACTTTCAGACTCTTCTAAAGCATTAACTGATTTGAGTTTAAATAAAGTATTTTCTGAGTTCTCCTTATCCTGGGCCTCATTATCCTTATTCTGAGCGCAATTATTCTTATTCAGAGCGCTATTATCTTTATTCTGAGCGCCATTATCCTTATTCTGAGCGCCATTATTCTTATTCAGAGCGCTATTATTTTTATTCTGAGCGCCATTATCCTTATTCTGAGCGCCATTATCTTTATTCTGAGTGCTATTACCCTTTATTTGTGGCACATTATCGATGTCTTTGATCTGAGTTTTTGGATTAAAGTCTTTGTCGCTGAAGTCATCAATTATGCCGTCGTTTGGAATATCAAGTCTTCGGAAATACATATTTCCGATTCGCGTTAATTTTGGTCGCATTATATCCATTGTCACAAATGATCACTGATTGTTAACTTGAAATTGAAACAAGATCAAATATATCAATATATATCAATATATAGATATTCAAACTTTACTGATTTTAAGCCATAAAAACACATGAGTTTAAAGGGAAAACAGAGACAACTGGTGGGCCCTTCATAACTACTGTGACTGAATTTGAAGCACAAATTTGAATTCCCTTCTAATTGAGCCCAACAAATGATTAAATCAGTCAGATATAGAGGATTAGCATGGAAGAAATAG
>JAQIWP010001155.1:0-16926 GCA_034695525.1 Euzetes globulus
AGTCTCTCTCTCTCTCTCTCTCTCTCTCTCTCTCTCCCCTTTCTCTTTTTCTTTCTCTAAAAATAAGACATAAACTAATCTCTTTGAATAACAGAATAAATATAAGAGACAACGAATGCAAATATTTAATACAACTGTGAAATATATTTATTCTAAGCTTATTCTTGGAATTAGTTGTCAGAATATCTTGGTCCGAATCCTTTTATTGATAAATGAGATAAAGAGTAACGAAACTAAGCATTGAATTTCAAATTACATAATAGACCTTTTTTTTCTTTTTGAGAAACGTTTTTTGCTAATTAATAAGTGGAGTAGAGTTACCTCGAATCGACTATTTTTGTTGATTAAATAGTAAAAACAAAGGGCATTCCGATGAACTCTATGGATAACTGAATTGAATAACTGATATCCGAATGCCTGCCTTCTAATGACAAGTTCAACGGTATAATCAATCATAACTGACCAGAATATTATTCATTTCATTTATATTATTCGTTTCTCATATTGTCTATGAATGGCTCAGTCGTTAACTATAGTTATGTTTTGGCCTCAAATATATCACACATTCTATTATTCTTTCGTTTAAAATAATGTGAGGAAAATCCCATTCATTTCCGAAAAGAGATATACTTTTTTCCATCAGATTTAAGTAATGTTTAGGTATTTCTGTAAATATCAAAGGAATTATTTCTGAGTCAAAGTCTGGGAGATATTCAATCGACACAAAAGAATGTCTTTCAAGTAATTTATTCACAATTCAAATATCATTTCCGAATGCGTGCTCTCATTCTCTGACTATACAAATGCCAAAGGCTGTGCCATTGCAATGGCTGTGCGCCCATTAAAATATCAACTCTTCTCTTCTATTATATTCTATCAAACAGAATATTCTTTAAGTTCAAAGAGTCAGCCGATATTTCGACTAATGATCCAGAACAGACATTTATTGATTTTTGTGCTTGCTTGTGTAATTTCCAAGTTCATAAATAGCCTGAAGCCACTCAAATATGCATTAGTGCTAAAAGTATTGTGAAATTTTCAGAATTAAATTAGAAATCAGTGAAGTGCTGAATAGTCAGTCCATTTATGGAGATGTTGTGAAATAATTCATAATTGAATAGCTCTGGAATACTATATTTGAATGGTAAATAATTATGGCATTTATTGGCGGTGCTCAGGACAATTCCATTAAATAATCAGATACGTTGCTGAGGAATAAAATATATTTACGGAGGAGTAAACCCGAGATCAGTTTCACTGATATTAATATTATTATGATATGGACTGAAAGAATGATCTGTTAATAAATGAATTTTTGGGCGAAAATTACGGGCAAACCCACACATCAGCACTTGTATCAGTGCTATTCCACTCACTTTGACTCTCAACAAAAATGACTTAACCATCACTGCTTTTATTTGATAAACTCACACAACTTATAAATCTATAGCCGTCGCCCCTCTTTCGGTATATGATTTCTATCGATAAATATATTTTTCGACTCAAATCCGTGCGAAGGCTTAACTCAAAAATATTATTCAATAAACACTACAGAGTATTGTTTCAAATGTGATATACCAGTCCTCTAATGAACAGAAGACACGTTTCTCGCATTAGCCCTTAATATTCAATTTAATTGTGATATCTGTTAATAATCCATACAATGAACTCTTTGGACACACGTTCCAAGACTCAGATAATGGCTTATAAGACAAGACCTTATCAATAGATCCTTTCCTGAACGGCTGAAGTTTTTAATTAATTGGGTAAAAATAAAAAAATCTTTTGCGTGACTTATAAAAAGGATAATTATTTGTGTTTAATGAGAGGCAATCGGATTAACCATCCATTCATAGACAGGATTATAGTCAATTCATAATTTCTTTCAACAACTTAATTCCAGCTCTGATTAATTTTTGCCAGAGTATTAGTATCTAGCTGATGTCTTTTGTGCCTAAATGTCAGATCATTTTAATGGTTTTAAACTTCAAAAACCTTCTTGACAAGTTGTCCCAGTTTCATCTCTACTTTAACACTGTAATCTTATAATTGACTTATTTTTTAAAATTTATTAAAAAAAAATTCAGCCCTATATGTAAACTTGAAAAATGTTTTCTTTTAAGAACATCTTGTTTATTTAATTTTATTAACAAATATCTGTTTTTTGTTTTCAAAATGTTTCATAAATATTTTGATTTAGTTATCTGTGGTTTAGTTTTATCAAATTTATTTCAAAGATTTCAATTTTATAAGTGACTCTTTTTTATTTTTACAACATTCAAAACATCTTTTAAGTTATCTAGACTCATTCTTCTTATTTTTTTTCTTTCATTGATATCATACAAATTATTTATTGGTTTTATAAGGAGTTTGATTTTATAAAATTGTCTTTAAAATGATCATTTTAGTCCATATACTTATAAATTACTTCCATTATATTAAGTTACATGAAGTTTGATCTTGGAATAATTTAATCTATTTTCGTTATTTTATTAAGTTATTTAATACAAAATATACCAAACTTTTTGAGTTTTTATTTTAAAACTTTTATTTTACCCTGATAATATTTTATCCCATCATAATTCACAAGCAATTTTTAAATGTCACTCACTTGGAGAGTATTCGCTTTATAGCGTCTAAATTTTTAGAAAACATATCATTTTAATCAGTAACAAGAATAGAATCTAAAAATCTAATTTATATTTGCCAATGATAAATATTCTTTCAAAAATAAACTTTGAATTTTTAAATCAATCAACTTCCTTTTATATCAGGGATGTGCAAGGTCCGTGACCATAGGGGAGGGGAATTTTCAAAAATGACGGACGGAAACCGTTAAATAAGCTTATTTTTAGTAATTTAAAGCATAAAAAGCTTAATTAAGCCGCAAGTTTTAAATCTAAATTCCTTAAATTAACAAAATGGCGGATAACTAAAAATTGTTAAAAGCTTATAATTTTTGAGAGGGTCAGTTTCTCTGGGGTACCTCTGAAGATTGTTTGAAGTGATCTCTACGTTTATATGGGAGAATTTTTTTTTCAAGCCTAGGAGGAAGATCACCAAATCTCGAACTACTTAGGTGATATTTCAGGAATAATTGCACATTTATGTTTTGTTCTTTACTAATCTGTAATTTCCTCAGTTCAAAATCTTCCAGAATTTCATTTTAGTCTCAAATAAACTAGTATGTGGCGTTATTTAAAATGGCTATTAGCCAATCAAAATTAGTTTTTTAGATTCTACCTTGTTACTGATAAAATGACACCAAATTATTTTAATTTAGACGCTATAAAGCGAATACTTTCCAAGTTAGCTAAAAACCTTTTACCAGTTATAAGCAATTGTTTTTTTGCAGACAATTCATCATTTGTTGAATTATAAATTTTTAAACTACTTTTTCTTTTGAAAAATGGCTTAAACCGACACTTTTGCCGCTATTACACAAATTTCTATGAATAATGACAATCGAATTCTGCATCCAATGCAAGAAAGGTTGGTGTGTTAGGCATGGTCAAATTTCAATCTAATTGGTGTTTAGAAAAGTTTTATAGATGCAATTGCTTTATGCAAATTTGTTCATTTGCTTGAAACTAATGAATAATGCGTTCAGTGTTTTAGTACTAATTTTTATCATTTTATGATTTCGTTCGCTTCAGTTCTTAATCTATAAAACCTTTTATTAATGAAAACCAATTTTTCATCGCAAATAACTTTTAAAAATATTTGCATTTTTCACTCATTTAGTCGCTTAACATTTGCGTTAATATAACAACATATTAGACATAATAATAACGATAATTTATATTTGAAATTTGGGCCATCAATAATTCAGCTTGTTATTATCATGAAAATCCATTATTGTTATTATGATTTTTAATATTTTAGATCATTCTCTTGGAATTGTGTGAATAATTCTGATAAATGTGTTCAATGATCAGAGATGTGAAATAAATTAACATAACTTTTGTTATATAATGGATTCATAAACTAATGAAAAGTCAAATTTGTATTCATTTGCTTTTGATATCTTGATTTTTGTTCTTTCCAGTCTTTTACTTGAATTTTATTAAGGCCTAAAGAACAAAATTGGCCATAGATCATTTCATGATAAACAATCCATTTGTTCTGGTAATTGGAAAAAGAAAATATTGAAACTACAACTATTTAATCTTGGATACCGGATCTAATTTAATCTTTATTTATTTTAGTTATTTTAGTATCTATTTTAAAATCGAGGTTAAAAAATTGAAATCTGATGAGTTTGGTTGATATGAAGTTCAAATTAATAGAAGCTCTACTTGATCAGTTTCAGATGGCCAGGCTCTTGCAGATGTAATCATCAATATTATAAATTTGATCCGAATCTAAAATACTTTTCAATTTTAAAGATAAATATATCATGAATTTACGTTTTACACTAAACATGCATGATTCATTTGTCAATGTAATCTTGTGATCTTATCGCGCTTTCACATTCTTATCTAAAAGCGAGTTTACTAGATAATTTTTGTTATCTCAAATTTTTGTTTATTTCAAATAAGTTCAGAGAAAATTACTTTTAGGATTAGAATTATATCAAATTATCTTTAATATGAGCTTGTACACCTAGTTTCTTCTTCAAATCGAGCCTATTTGAGCAAAAAATTTTAAAATGTTGAAAGTGGAAAAATATTTAAAGTACATTCATTTGCCCACAATGGAAAATATCTAAAAAAATGGCTTCACTTTATGTAAATTGAATGAAAGGCACATATAACCAGGGACAACTTTGCTGCAATAAAAAATTTGAAATTCAATTCTATTCAGTCGTGAAATTCGTTGAAATTTGAATTTTATACAATTTTTGGAAACATTTTCTATTATTTCGGTTCAAAAGATAAGCACAAAACTACAAACGGAAAGAAAACTCAGACCTAATGTATAACTATTTTATATGAAGTGAATGTCAGGTCTTATGTTTCAGGCATTAAAGGTCTGAACATCACATAAAAGTGATGTATTTTCATTGGCCATCTCCTAATGTCTTCAATGTATTTGTGAAACCAGGGTATTAGACATTGACATCAAATGAAATTAACTGTTAATGGCACCAAATTTTTCACTAAACGGACAGTTCTGCAAATTTCAACTCTCAATAAGGAAGACTTGTTTTCCAAAGTATTTCCACTTTTCATTTGTTTTTCAATTTAATACAACGAACTCCAACTTACAACCAAAAGTTACCCTTTCAATAAGTTTCGAGACTCTTATCATTCTTTGTTTATTTGGCAAAAATCAAATGTTGGAGAATTGAAATTATTTTGATCAGTGGTGGGCAAGAGATTGAATCAAACTTCCTTTACCTCACTTAGAATTGAGGGTTTGAATGTTTACATACTAAATAGTAGGAAATTATTATATGGGAAATGGGCGCTCATCTAAGCTCATTTAATTCTACAAGTTTGTATAATGGCCTGCCATTTCTCCGAAAAATCACCATAACTTGGTAAAACTATGTTTAACAGCTTAGTTAGTTAAATCGAGTTTTGTAAGGTTTATTGAAAATGGTATGATTTGGTTAAGAAATTAAAATTGACTGACAAAAGGGCGTATTCCTGACTAGAACATTTTGTCAAAACCGACAAGATAAGCTGACCTTGCCTATCACTGATTTTAATGTCTTTGTATTTTCTTATTCACTCTTTCAAGTTCTCTCTTTCTTAAAAATAAATTCAAAAAAAATTATATGATATAAAAAAATCTAATTCTTTGAAGAAATGGAAGTAAACGAACAAAAATAAATTCTTTCGTCCTTTCATTCATTGAACATATCTATAGAAAATAAAGTGAATTATTATTTCTTTTTCATTATTCTGAGCAAAAGGAATGACTTTAGAGAATAATAAGAAAAATGAAGAATTGAGTCGTTATACACATTCAAAAGCAGTGTTTCACTAATCTATGAACGAAAAGAAATGTATTTTTTGCTTTTCATGTGATAATGATATAAGGCTTACATCAGAGAAACATTTGATTATCTAATTTCGTTTAATCCTTTCCTCTGGCGTCTAAACGGCTCATTAGATTGCCATACTCAAAATGTTACAAAGGGATGTTATTAGGTGATCAAGGTTCAATGACCAAGGTTCTTTTAAGAAAAAGTATGGCAAAAAACTGCCAGAGTCAAATTCTTTACAGAAAATATATTTTAGAGTTTCAATTTTACAAGGATTCTAACTCACATTACACCTCGCTCATCTTTTATATTATTATTTCTCAGAATGTAATCAAGCAAATTCAATTTTTCAAGACTAATAGAAGTTAATTAAGGCCAATTAAAAGTTCAATAGAAAATTGATCATGTAGTTTTGAAAAAAAGATTCACTTGTTGCTTAGTCTCTTGCTTGTATAGATTGGTTACAAAAATTAGATTAGTTTGAAACAAAAATGTAATTTAGTTAAGTGAACAAATCTAACATTTTATAGCTTTGATTCATAAAATTTTTATTATTTATTGACAGCTATTATCAAATGTCTGGGAATTAAATTCAGTGTTCATTTGTGAGTGCAATACAATTATCGTGAGAAATGATTATTAAAATTTTTCATAATATATATTATGAAAAACAGTAGCAAATAAATGGTAGCTAATAATGATTGTCGAAAAAACGGAGCAAAAAAATTATTTTATTTAATACTAGTATTTGCACAATCTCTTGATAAGTGCTGCTAAAAGGCTCCTTCTCAGAGCTCAAGCTTCTCCAAGCACAGATCCATATCACAGATTATCAAATTCAGATATAATTATAATTCAATTCATTGCTGATAAACATTGGATTTTTATACGATTTTATTATTAATTAGAAATTTGATTTTATTTTAAAATTTTAGAAAAAGAACAAATACTATAATTAAACTGACTAGTTAGTAATTGACTTCAATGATAAATTAAGATAATTTTTAACTAATTAAAGTTTAAATGATTTTTGTACATATTTATTTATACATTGAATCTGAATCGAAGCTGAAACTGCTCAAGCTAATTTAACGGCAACTGTTTGACATCACTGATTGTAATATAAAGAATCGATTATTATATTTAATGTTTCACGCAATAGGAAACTATCGGCGGTCCCATAATTGCTGTCTTTCACAATACGTTTTAATATCAAATTAGAGATAAGCAAGGTGGTTAACTCAAATTTCGTAGAGACCAAAAGATTCGATAACTCTTAGAATTTTCCGTAAAACCTGTCATAATTTGTTCCCCAAAAAAGGTTAGTTAGAGTTTATCAGGTTTAATAATAAACTGTATTTAAACAAATTAAACCGAAAATAACATCAATTGAAGTTATTTTAAATAAATTGAATATTTTTAATAAGATGCGAACAAATTGGTCAAATATATCTTCTTGACAGCTACTAGAAACGTTTTAGAAAATTAGCCCTGAACCTTGCACTCTATTGTTTTAAGTCAGACGGCAATTATTATTCGCTTAATTACTTGCTAAATATTAGTCAATTTTATTGTGATTTTTATTCTCTCTCTCAGTTTTTTGGCCACAAATTTCAAATGCAAATTATTATTGTATTTATTGTTTCTATTAATAACTAATTAATTGATGTCTGACTTAATTATATGGAAAGTTTTGATAATTATCATTCAATTTTGTTGGAAAAAATGTAGAAAGTGGTAGATAAGGTCATTTATTTCAGGAATTACTCGACGAGAAAGGTTTATTTGATTTATTGCTAGAATCATATCTCTGATAAAATTCTCTTTCAATTATCAGAAGTAATATTAATTTGTTGTCAGTATTTTCTGATAATATTCAATGAAAAGCATGAGATAAATGTCATTTGCTTTCAATTTAGTCTTTGGGAACCGATTCTGTCGATAAAAATCTAACCTATTTTTGTCTCCCAGTTCTCATATTCTGTTCATTGGACTGACTGTCAGATTGTATTTAATCGACTGATAGATCGAAAGAAAGTCTATTAGTTTTTAACTATCAAATGTCTGGCGTGACTAACATTATATGGATGTGCGGGTCAGCCATAGGCACTGCCACCCAATTTATTAGCTCAATTCAAAGTCACAGAGCAATGCGTGCATTCCGTTTGATTCCCGAATCCCAGCCCTGATTCCAATTGATGGCCCAAATCTTCTCCACTACTCTTGAGTATAGTTAGCGCCGACAACTCACTCGAGCGTCAAATACTTAAACAAAGAGATAGGGTCTGCCAGTCTTTCCACAGTCCTCTTAGAAATCACTATTTTCACACTTATTTTGCGATCTGAGAGTTCAATCATAATATTTGCGTCAATCCTTTCATTCATCTCATCGTTTCCTAACCTAACGATTGATTTTTGTCCAACACTTTGAACGTGTAATCAGACAGTTGTATGTATGAACCAAGACATTGAAGAAGAAGAATAAGAAGTGTTGCAAAGAACTGACTGGAAAGAGCACCGGATTTATCTTAATTAAGCACTTGTTTGGCTCAATGAATAAATAAAGAAAACTTTTTTTATTTCGGTTAAGCCCTCAAAAGGATTTCAAAAATCCCAAGCAATGGACACATTTTTCTATTTCTGTTTGGGTCTGATATTCAATTGAAGACAACAACTAATTCAACATTTATTTACAGCACTTCTTCACAAACTTTTATTGTTTTCAATCAAATAAAAGCCAGAAAATCAATAAATTCGGGCAAATCTTAGGGACTTTAATGAATTATTTTTTTCAACGTCTGCTATGAATAGAAATGGTTTTTAATGAAATAATTAATCAATAAATTAATGATATTTTAAGTCTTCGTTTATTTTCAATCGATTTTCTTTACAATTGTCTCATATGAATGAAAATTACTTAATTGAGATCTATTTTCGGTATCCATAGTAACAAAAGTGGACACCCGGGCCTGTTCTCACACAGAACACGGCGACTATGTGCACATTCTTCGCGTGGCCTACACTAAGCCTTTTGAGCCAGAAGTGGAGCACTCGTCTGGTCCACCACCGCCGGCGCCAATATATCTATCTTCCAAAATATTCCTGGTCACTAAACAAGATGTGTTGGATGACGTCCACCATCGCATCAATAACTGGATCAAAGAGGCGTCTCAGGTCGAGGAAAGGTTCAAGTCTCGGATTCTGAGCGCCGAAACAGTGGAGGTGTTCGCCAAAGACGGTGACGAACGGAATTTGGAAAAGGCTTTGGAACAGACCTTTCAGTGCAATAGATTGGGTTCAATGAATACCTACGCCTTCAATGCGATTCGAGTCTACTTTGACGTAGGCTTCTATGGCCGCAACCGGAGTATGTCCACAATGCCGGCCCCGGTCGCCCACAATCCGGCGGCCAGTTTCTCGGCTGTCAATACTGATGAGGGCACGAGTCCTAAAAACGAGTTCAGGAGTCGGTCGACTTCCTGCGCCTGTATGTAAGCCCACTCTTACATAAAGGAATAGAAACACAAACAGACAACTATTTTACAAAACAAAACACAAATTCACACAAAAAACTTATTGTTATTCAGTGGCCAACGACTCAGTAATTCTGATGTAATTGCAATCAGAATACCTTTCCATTGATTTGATTTTTGGCATACAATCCGCTATTGAAGAGAGGGATAACTTCTACATTTCATCTTACATACAGAAAGCCATTCAGAGGTAAAGACATCTCTGAGTAAACGAATGAAATTTGATTTCAAAAGAAAAGAATATATTCTTCTCTACAATCAGTCAAACAAACGGGTCGTTAGACTAATGATTTCATATTTGTATTGGAATCAAATACTTTTCCTCTCTGTTTATTTCGGCACAAATACTATTCAATCATAGGGTCTGACATAAGGGATAGGAATTCCAAAATGATCTATCAGGAAAAAAAACTAATTCAAATTTTCTTTGCGATCGAATTGTGAAAATAATCAAAAAGTTATGTTTTAAAAAACAATAACAAAACCCAAACATGTGTTACACAAAAACGGAAAGCAATTATCGATTTATTTATTATTAATCTAAAGGATTGGTATTAAGAAAGTTTAAGAATTTCTTAACATATTTTGCTTCCAATTTATTGTTTAAAACAACAGATTTTAGTGAAGGCCTAATTAATTATTGGCAAAGAAACTAATGGTTCAATTTATGGTAGATTTTGGCTTTTCTTAAAATGTTTCTTCCTTTTCATCTCTTTTTTATACAAAAATGTTTTTTCCATTCTTTTCCATTAATTATTTAACAACAATGGATTTTTTTGCAAAGAAAATTTTGGAAGTTTTGTTCCAAAACTCAATTATTGATGATTTTCAGAGAAATTTTAAAATGAAAGCAAAGAATTATTGTTCAGAAAAATGTAACGGAAAATATCTGATCATATCTTTAGGGGATATTCTTTAGAAGAACAGAATGTTCTTAATTATAGACAAATATAGAGATTAAGAGATGAGAAATAAAAGTAATTTTTTCGACTTATTATAAAAAGTACTGATAATAGTATTAAAAACATTCTTTGCTGTTAATTATGTTTAGAGAAGAAAAGTCTAATAACTTATTATTGAATTTAGTTTAGGAATCGATCGTAACATCAAATCCACTGAAATGAACGTAAAGTGCAAATGAGCCAAATTTTTTTCATCTAATTTTCAAATTTTTTAACCAATCTTTTTCGTCTCACCCATCAAATTAAATATCGAATTGAAATTGTCTTCGATTACCCGACAAATTATATTTAAAAACAAAAACAAACATTTTGTATACAAAACGACTCTTCTGGTAATGGATACGGATTTTGTACCTTAAACATTTCATAGTCATTTGTCCCGAAATTTCTTCTTCATTATTAAATTTTTCAAATCATTTAAGAAAAATGTTTTTCTGCGATTCATTTCATTCAAAACATTTAATTCATTGAAGATATTTATTGATAATTATTTGAGTAAAGAATTTGTTGTAAAATATAATTATTGTTAGAATTGTTTATCATTTTATGGGTAAAACTGTTCTTAGTAAAAACTTATCTTAAATATTTGTTGGCCAATATATTGTTTTTTATATACTTCTGTGAAGAATATAAATATTCTATATTTAATAGAGAATTCATGAAATCTTTTATTCTGTTCATTGGTTTCATTGATTTTTCTGGATTTCTATGACATTAATATCGTTATTGATTTTTAGCCCGCAATCATTGACTGTAATTCTGACCGCTTTTGTTAAACTGAGTCTACCTTTCCTTTTGAAGAATAATATGTTCTCCTCTTTAAGTCTAGTTATGCTTTTCGTCTCAGATTTGTTTCAAATATTGAATTATTTATTAAGATGTTTAGGCAATACTTTTGGGGCAAAATAATAACACATAAGAAGCACTAAAAACTCATAAGAGAAGTAAAAAAAATCATTTTAGAAAATTTTATGGCCTTTTCTGCCCAAAAAAACCCTCAAAATAAATTTTAAGTAAAGTAAAGGAACGATATTTTTGTGCTCCGCGTCTGACGATATGTTTTCGAGAAGAGAAGAGCAAAGAAAAAATTTCAATAAAATCTAATGTAAAGGGAAATGTTTTTCTGTCGGCTATGCCTTACAAACCAGTAATGGAAGCGATTGCTATAAATCTTTTGAATTTCGTTTTATTCCATGAAATTATAAAATACTTTTATCGATAAAATGAAACAAAAGCTCAGAAATTTTGATGTCAGGTACAGTTTAGCTAGAGTCAGCATTCAAATTTTAAAAGAATTCCGAAAATATATAATAAAATGCTCATTAAAGTCACAAATATTCAGCGCTGAGACTAAAACTTTTGATTAATCATTAAAATGAGTTTCTAAATACTTTTCTCTCCGTTTGATTACAATTTTCAGGGATTATACTCGAAATCACCAGCAGTTTATGTTTTCAGAATAATTTTTAAATATTATCGAAAAGACACTGCTTACTGTTTAAAAGATTCTAATTCTATGCTTTTATTTGTGTCATCTTGTCATGAAGTTTTCCCATCACTTGTTATCCCGAAGACTAAGTTGAGAAAAATTAAGTGTAAAACTCATTAAAACCCATTGAGTGTTAAATTTAAGGCCAAAATTAAATTCCAATTAAATTGATTTTCTCCCATAAAAGCTATTTTATGACAAATTGGATTCACTCATTGCTAGATTACTTCCAAGTCGCTGGCAATCGCAGTATTGGAGCATAAAATTAATCCTCACAACCAGTGCTCAGCTCTTCCTCTAATTTTTGATTAATTTCTTGTCTGAAAAATCTTTGGTCGCACTTTTCAAAGAAACGACACTTTATTATCATTGTATTGAAAAACATTTTTTAATATCCACTCTTCCATCCGATCTTTCATTAATTATCCACAAAAGAATCTTTTCCTCTGGAAGCGCCCAAGGAGTCTGTGCTGTAAAGTTAATACTATAATTAAGTCAATATTTGAAACAAATAACCGAGAAATGAATGTTAAGTAAAAAATAGAAAAAATATCTAAAAATAAATGAGTAAAAAACTTATCGCCGAATAGCCTTCAGATTTGTCTGTGGTTTAAATGAGAAAACTTTTTAATTGATAAAAATTTTCCAAAAACTTATTAAAAATTTAAACTGAACTGTCATACAAAATGAGAAAAACGCTCTTGTCAAATATATCAATTATTCATTAATACAATTATTACATATATATTGAATATTATATAATGTTATATAAAGGCAGCTCTTTGTAAAACTTTTTGTACTGTTATTTAACAAAACAAGAGAATCAGTTAATTGTAATATTAATGTTGAAAATTATTATTCATTAAAAATGTACCTAAAATTCAAAGGAAAACAATTCAAATGTCTTTTTTTAGTCGAGAAAATCGTTTTGCACCTCAAAAATGGCCTGAATTTAAGGAATTCTATTAAACCCATTGTTTTGATGAGAATTTTAAAACAATTCCAGTTTTTTTTGTTATTGAAATTATTTGGATATTTGGAAATCGTGTTTCATCGCTATATTTGAAACTGAACTTGGACCTTTTAATATTATTTCGTTTCAAAAATTCTAACAATTATTTAGGGTGCTAGCAAGATTATTATGAAGGGAAGCGATTAAGCTTAAAAGATTACACTTCTTGGTAAAAGTGATTTCGAGAGGCTAACAGTTTCTTATTTCAAATGAAAAATAAATAAAAAAAATTGTAAGCTCTGATAATTAATATTAAAATAAAATTAAACTTTTCACTCATTCCCACCTAAATAGCTATCAAACAATGTGTTTGAGTAATAAACCCTCAAATTATAAGGTTTATACACTTTTAACAAAGCATATAAATTTTTAAACAAAAACATTTTCCAGAATATCCGTATAATTTCAAGTTCTCAAACAATGAAGAGGTGTTTATTTTTAGAGCTTAATTGATATTCATTTTTCAAAAAATAAACATTTATTAATAATTCAAGTTACAAACAGATCTTGAATTATTAGAAAATTATAATAAAAAGTCATACCTTATTCCTGCGCAAATGGTCATGCTGGTATAAAGTTAAAAACTTGATGGTCATGCACGAGACCTATAAATTTAGTATGGTGATAAATAAATGCATAAATGATGAAGAATATAAAATTTCTGCATTGTTATTTACAGTCCTAGTCATTATTTAGAACTTAATTCTTTAAAATTGTTGATTCTTAATCACTATTTTATAAATTGAAAGAAGTTTTTGAAGTAATTAAGCCTTATAGATTTTGAAAGTTTTTGCACCAACCATATGGTGCATATACCAAAGTGCTAAGTGAGGCATGTCCCGATACCTCACTCAGAACCCCATCTAAAGATTTATCATAGGTTATACTTGAGAAAATGGCCAACATGAGTTATATGGATATGTAAATATTTGCGCGGAAATACGGTAATCTAGATGAACTAATAGGCTATGGTTACTATTAGTGATAGTTAAGTAACTCTTGAGACCACTAATGTCTGAGAATTTTAATACTAGAGAAGAAATGTGAATATTTGGACAAAACTTTCGTTTTGTTTATCTACTAATGTCTTGTTTTATGTCTTCTGTAAAATTTTTCTTACAATAAAAGATCTTTTTTTTGTCTTATTGACCAAATATTGCAATTTATATCCAAAACAATGAAAAGATGAGTTTTTTGCTACATTTAGTGCATTTGTCTGCTCGGATACAAGATTGACGATGCAGAACGAAAGAACTAAATTGGTCATGCTATTCAAATGACAGACTCTGACAACATTCAAATTTAAAAAATTGCATCTTTTTAATAGTATTAAAATTTTGATAGGTATAACGAAGATAAATAAAGTTTTATATATAATAAATAGTGTCATGTCATTTAATAGTTTTCTTTTCTTGTTATTTTTGAAATATAAGTTTTAATGAATATTAAAATCAGGGATGTGCAAGATCGGTGATCCTAATGAGGGGACATAGGGGATATAATTACTCATTTTTAGATCAAAACCTAGGAGGGTATAGGGAGAGAATATTTTCAAAATGGCGAACGAAAAATCCTTTAATTAGTTCTTAAAAACACTTAATTACGGTAATTTATCTAAGCAATAATTCAGCTATTATTAAAGTTGCAAGGTTAAATTCTTTAAAATGAGTGACAAAATGGCTGATTTCTTAGCCGCCATTGCAAACATGGCCGCTGCGCTTCACTCGGTGGCCATTTTTCTAAGCCTGATAGGGTATTTCTCTAGAGCCAATTTTCAAATCTAGGAAGGGATATTTCAGAAAATGATTCCTTCACACCCCTGATTAAAATTAAGTCAAATGATAATAAACTAACCGATGGACTGATCTCCCATTTATTGATTTGGAAGTTGCTTAGAAAAATGTCCTCATACAAGAATATTCGCTTTGAACAAGATAATTGATAATTGCAGGAATTGGTTCTAAGGAATTGTCTAAGCAATTGGAAGAAATTGTTCTCTGTATTAAAAATCCTTAAAAATCATCTGAAAGTTTCCTTTTGTAATGGAATTTTTAATTTTAGCCTTGGTCAAAGTGAAAGTCTTTAGACCTTGACAATTACACTATTACTAGGAAATTATCGTCAATTTTTCTCTTATTTTATTTACATTAACTCTTGAATGACATCATTAGTGAATCACTTCCTCTTATTTGGGATATCCTTTTAAGTGTTTGTTTGAAAAATATGAGTCTATTTTCTAATCTGTATATGAATTCAAATAAAAATGACTTCACAATTATTGTCGAAAACACAAGAATTCCAGGTTTTATTTGACCAATTTTGCTTGATTAGTCTTCAATGTAACTCCATATTTGTCTTAAAGCTCACAAAGCAGTTCTTCGGAGGAAAAGCCGTTACTTTGACGCTATGTTCAGATATGAGGAACTTGAGGAGAACCGACAAAATTTGGTCAAATTCCAGACATATCTGCATTCATTCATTTTCGTACTGAAACTACTGTATGGCTGTACCGTCACCGCCGACTCCTGGTCTCTAAAATCTTTGACCGACTTAATCGAAATGTTGATTATTGTAAAGCGATTTATGTTCAGTTGGGATATCGAAGAATTGGTTACCAAACAGTATATCAAGAGATTAGGTCTTCTAGAAACTGATGCCAAGAAAGACTACTACAAAGAATCGGTTGCCTATAATTTGTCACTTCTTTGCGAGACATACAGATTAGCCGATTATTATGCCTTCGATTGTCTTCTCAGTGAATGTCACAATTATTTTGATCAGAACGCCACTGAAGTCCTCTATTACTTGGAGAAGAAGAACAGATATCCATTGGAACTGATTCGACGGATTATCAAACGGAATACGTTTGGTGTCCAAGAGATAAAGATTTATAATTTTGTTAAGAAATTGATTCGAAAGAATGGATTGGAGTCAACCAAACCACTGATTGAAACGATTCGGTTCTCTCTGTTAACGGCCGACCAGATGGCGGTTATCGCCAGAAGTAGTCTTTTGGACGGCGTTATCGGCGATTCCATTAAGAAGTTCATTAAAAGCAATTATGGCTCACAATCGCGTATTTGTCTCGAAAGGGAACGACTTTTTAAAACGACAGACATTAGTCATGAAAAGGCAACCATTTCCCGATCAGTTAGTTTACAGTCAAGAACCAATACTGAGGTCAGTCTCGAACAACGCAATCCAATCGATTTAACAACAATCCAACTGCCCATGGACACTCTTGTCAATCATCTCATTCTGGAGGTGAACCTCAGAGATAGCGGATATTTGCCTTTAAATTATTTCATTCACATTATCTTATACTCGAGTAGTGGCCAAAAGATTAGATTCCGCTATATTCTGACCCCTATGCAGGAAATACATGAGTATTATTTCGAGGCCCGACTCGTCTCCTTTATTCACATTTATTGCAACAAACAAATTGCTATCAAATCCCTGTACTATGAAATGACATCAGATGTCAAAGAATTTAAGTGGATCAGATGTTTTTCTTGTGAAAACTATAAAGAACCAAGTGGCCCAATTACTTACTGAATGTTAAAAACAATGCATATTCTTATCATTTCACCAAGTTATTTTGTCAAGTTATTTATTACAATATTAGTTTAGCACAGTCTCAGTGCCTTTTTTAAATTTTAATGTTTTTAATTTTCAAATAATAATTCTATTAAATAAATATTTTAAGAACTTTTTGAATATAATTTGATTTCAGTGGTGAGCAATACTTTCTTGAATTGAAGCAAGATGTAGATCAGGTCCATATCCTTGTATTCTTTCATAATTATACCAAACATTGGAATCAAAATTTATTTCAATTAATACCACTTCTATTTAATTCAGAGAGCAATTTAAAATTGCAATCTTGTGTCCTGTTATTTACATGGTCATATTGTGTCTAAATTAGTCTTGCAAATTGTCCGAAAACCTAGTCCCTTGCTGCTCCCTTTGGTCAATTTTGATTTTCACTCCCTTAC